>JBBPBX010028074.1:0-21965 GCA_038048925.1 Garcialebias charrua
ACGGTGGGCCTGTGATCGGAAGATCGCCGGTTCAAGCCCCGGTACCGACAACATGGGTGGAAAAGGTGAAACACCCCGTGAGCAAGGCCCTTAACCCCCACCATCTGCTCCCTAAACAGGTCTCTCTTGAAATTGAGTTCTCGTGGCTCAATGAGACTGACCTGGATAAATAAATAAAGGGTAAATTACAAAATGGCTCAGAGTCAGACCGGATCGAACCGGATGAGTGAGCTTCATGTTTTCTGTCAGAACTCTGAACTACTGTTGAGACAAAAACTAAACGTTTCTCCACCAGGACTGTTGACTCACCCTCCTCTCTACTCATGTTCCTGCCCAGAACCCAAGCAGCTCAGCAGGACCCTTCTAAAAAAACAAGCCGGGTCTGGTTACAACACAACCTGAACTCTGAGCTGGGGAGGAGCGGCGCCGGCTGTGCGGTCAGAACCGACCCAAACCTCCCTGCCCGCCTTCAGCTGGAGTTTCTCTTCCAGCTGTGTTTGTTCTCAGTGACTTTGGAACTGGTGGGGCCCCCGAACAGTTATCTGGTCCGAACGGTCCAATCAACAGGTTCTGGTTCTGGTCTTATCTGGCTTTGCTGTTTTCAGGCTCCATCAGAGAACCTTCTGTTTCTGAACCGGACATTTTGACCTCTAGGATTATGATTCAGTGGCTCTATGGAGAGAAGTTAAGTCTAAAAACTATTTCTGGTCCAGATTGGGTTACGTTTGTGCACGGACCAGATGGTGTGCACGTGAGGACAGAGCATGGACTTAAATAAGACAACTAGATGTCCACTTCCTGTCCCGTAAGACGACTAGATGTCCACTTCCTGTCCCGTAAGACAACTAGATGTCCACTTCCTGTCCCGTCCACTGCCTCCATCTGCGACGTCGTGGAGGAGCAAAGATGGTGGCCAAAGAGACCAACAGCTGAAAACAACGATTCACAGCCATCCCAAACGGATCTGTGGCGCCAATTACTCACTGTCTTTTAATCAATAGAATTGATAACGTTAATTTATTCAACAGTTATGTAAAACAGCTGGATGATATGAAAAATATGTTAATTTGAACTAGATCTGAAGTTGGTTAATAACATTAATTACATATAAAGCTTTTCAAATAATCGTGTTGGAATAATGTTTATTATTATTTACCTGTTAGAAAGTGTTCGCTGCAGACCGGCTGGTACTAATGCATACGAGTCAGTTCATCAATTAACAGCGATCACATCGACGTTAGAGGCTAATTTTAATTTAAACAGCTTTCAGTTCTGGTCGAATCACGTTGAGGTAAATAAGATCAAATCTGATGACTCGAGAAACGAGACACGTTTTCCTGTTTCCCTTTGGTTGGTACAACCGTGGCACACATAGTCCTGTAGCATTTTATAAACACTAGATAGCTTCTATACGTTCCAATATTCTTTTATTATATGATCAGTAATAATTCAGGGGATGAACCACGAGTATGTCAGAGGCTGAAACAGAGGTACATCAGGATAGACGACAAGTACATCAGAGGATGAACCAGGGGTACGTCAACGAGTACATCAGAAGATGAACCACAAGTACATCAGGGATGAACCAGGGGTACGTCAACGAGTACATCAGAGGATGAACCACAAGTACATCAGGGATGAACCAGGGGTACGTCAGGGGATGAACCACGGGTTTGTCAAGTGATGAACCACGGGTTTGTCAAGTGATGAACCAGGGGTATGTCAAGTGATGAACCAGGGGTACGTCAAGGGATGAACCACGGGTATGTCAAGTGATGAACCAGGGGTATGTCAAGGGATGAACCAGGGGTATGTCAAGTGATGAACCAGGGGTATGTCAAGTGATGAACCAGGGGTATGTCAAGTGATGAACCAGGGGTCTGTCAAGTGATGAACCAGGGGTATGTCAAGGATGAACCAAGGGTATGTCAAGTGATGAACCAGGGGTCATCAAGTGATGAACCAGGGGTATGTCAGGATGAACCACGGTACATCAGGGGATGAACCACGGGTATGTCAAGTGATGAACCACGGGTATGTCAAGTGATGAACCAGGGGTATGTCAAGGGATGAACCACGGGTATGTCAAGTGATGAACCAGGGGTATGTCAAGTGATGAACCAGGGGTATGTCAAGTGATGAACCAGGGGTATGTCAAGGGATGAACCAGGGGTATGTCAGGGGATGAACCAGGGGTATGTCAGGGATGAACCAGGGGTACATCAGGGGATGAACCACAGGTATGTCAGGGGATGAACCACGGGTATGCCAGGGGATGAACCACGGGTATGCCAGGGGATGAACCACGGGTACGCCAGGGGATGAAGTGAACCACGGGTACATTAGGGGATGAACCACGGGTACATCAAGGAATGAACCAGGGGTACGTCAAGGGATGAACCAGGGGTTCTATTAGGAAGGCGGTTCCAGCAGATCCTCCTCTGATTTTATCTTCAAATGGTGTCCCTATTGAGTTTGTTGATTCCTATAAATATCTGGGTATCCTGATCGATTCACATCTCTCTTTTAAACTCCACGTGGAAAACCTAGTGAAGAAACTGAAAGTTAAACTGGGTTTCTTTTTCAGAAACAGATCATGTCTAACACTGAATGTTAGGAAACGCCTTGTATCTGTGACTTTCCTTCCCTCCATTGATTACGGTGACATTCTCTACATGAATGCTCCTACAAGCACCCTGCGGATGTTGGATGTTGTCTATCATGGTGCACTAAGATTCATAACTGGTTGTGATTATCGTACCCACCACTGCACCCTGTATTCACTGGTTAACTGGACATCATTAACCTCACGCAGACTCTTCCACTGGTACATTTTCATCTTTAAATCACTTCTTGGTCTGCTGCCCTCATACATCTCCTCCTACATGTCTTTGCGTGAGTGCAGCTACAGTGTGCGCTCTCAGGACATGATTACCTGCAGTGTTCCGTCAGTGAGGACTGAACTTGGAAAAAGGGCCTTCTCCTACTCTGCTCCTGCTTCATGGAATATCTTACAAAAAGATCTGAAGCTCTCGACCTTGACTTCTCTAAATGGTTTTCAGAATCTGTTGGAATCCTGGCAAAAACCAATGCAGATTTGTTCCTGTCTTTGATTTTATACGTCTACCTTATAATGTTTTGCTAGTTTTTTGATACTTTGTTAAAAAAAAAAAAAATTCTTTTGTTTTTTTCTCTCTTTTGTTTTCTATTGTTTATTGTTTGTTTGTTTATTGTTTATTGTTTAAGGAAATTCTACCACTGCTGTTCATTGTTCTTTAGTTTTAGCAGGTCGCTTTCGTAAATGAGCCCATGAGGTTCAAAAGATTTACCTGACTAAATAAAGGTTGAATGAAAAAAAAAAGGGGATGAACCAGGGGTATGTCAAGGGATGAACCAGGGGTATGTCAAGGGATGAACATTTGTACAGGTTTATACAAAGGACTGTGTGTAAATGTACTTTACTAACCCAGAGTACATTCGTCGTCAACCTGAACCAGCAGCTGATCATGTTTCATTACACGTGACGTTAAAACTTAACCTGCAGCACGTGACATGGCGGCTCCCTGATTAACAGTGTAATAACCTGACAAGAGTCTTGATCAGGGTCTAGATCGGATCAGAGGCTCGAGCTTGGCTGAAGTCACCGCGGAGCTCTGGAATCTCGTGTCCGCCTCATGTGAAGTGAAGCCGCGGTACTTACCCCCTCCAGGACCGGGTCACGGCCCCTCTCACACGGAGCATGTTCCTGTCTGGAGCCGATAGGTCGCGCTGCACAAGACTGAGCTTCCAGCGATCATTGATCGAATCTGATCAACATTCGAGGAAAGGGGCAGAGAGCATAGATATAATATTATATCTATGGCAGAGAGGACAGAGCAGGACCGATCCAAACCTTCAGCAAACAGGGAGAGGGTCAACTGTTTAACAAAGTATTTTCCTGCCTTGTAAAGTCACAGTTAGTTTTTAAGTACCGTAGAAACACTTTATTTCTCTATAAAACAGACTAAACTGAAGAAAACTTTTATTTTTAACACCTAAATTTACAAAAACTCGATCATTTGTTACCCCCGAAGAAATGGAATTTCCCAAAGGTAAAGTCCAACTGACCAATCAGACAGCGTCAAGTTGTTCTAGCCAATCAGAGTCCGTTCTTTTCAGCCAATCAGAGCCCGCTCTTCTCTGTCAGACGTTTCCGTTTCCTTGAACTGAACAGCAAACATGGATGTTTGAAGCAGCTTCTTGACTTGTAGTAGCTAGTCCAGACCTGCTAGACTCAGATGGTAATTTGCTAGATTTTATGTCCTTCTTAATGAAATATAATTTAAATTGTACTCAAAAAGAATACCGGCAAGTCTGTAAGGCCATTCCACTGGCAGTTAATATACAACACTATGCTATTTTCAGTAGTCAAACCAACACTACCTAATCTAAAAATAGAAAATTATAATATATTAGAAAGAAAGTTTGATAATAAGATTATTAATGTTGAATTTAAATCTATTATTTTTCATGATTAAAATTCAGGAAGGTATTTAAAAGCTTTTAATGGGGATCAGCCTTACATGGAAAAGGCTTTCTCCAAATTTGTGAAGTGGCCTGTCTCTCCAAAAGTCAAAGAAACACATTTCAAAATAATTAATAACATTTATACCGTGGCAGAATTTCTAAAAAGGATAAGATTCAAATACGTGTTCTTTCTGTAACTCAGCATGTGAAGCATCTGTTTTTTACATGTCCTGTATCAGCAAATTTCTGGTCGCAGATACACACCTTATAACTAAAAATCAGTAATGTCATACTGTTTGAATTATCACATACCGCTCCTTTTATAAGGACAACCTTCAATCAGCTCTTTCTGACATGATCAACATTGTTATTCTTCTGGGGAAATATCACGTACATTGTAGTAAGTGGAGGAATTTATTACCATCATTCACAAGGTTTATCAATGACTTTAAACAATACTTTATTTCTCTCAAGAGGCAGATCTAACATTTCTGTAAGGATTTATGAAGACATTTCCAGGTTTTTCCTTTCTTTCTTTCTTTCTTTCTTTCTTTCTTTCTTTCTTTCTTTCTTTCTTTCTTTCTTTCTTTCTTTCTTCTTTCTTTTTGATTTGTTCTTAATGCAGCCTACGCCCTCATGTTGTTACTCTGTCTTTATTGTGTAAATTACAAGGATTGTGAATTTATGTAACCCCCCTTCTTCTTTCACCATGTTGCTGTTGTTTTATTTTTGTGTTTGTTTGTTTGTTTTCTTATCATATTGTATCTTACCATATCATATTGTAACTTATCGTATCTCATCTTATCTTGTCGTATTGTATTGTATCTTATCATATCTTGTTGTATCATATTGTATCTTATCGTATCTTGTCGTATCTTGTCATATCTTGTCGTACTGTGTCTTATCGTATCTTATTTGTATCTTATTCATATCTTATTCATATCTTATCATATCTTATAGTATCTTATCATATTGTATCTTATCATATTGTATATTACCGTATCTTGTCGGATCTTGTCATATCTTGTCGTATTGTTTTGTATCTTGTCGTATCTTATCTGTTTCTCATTCGTATCTTATTCATATCTTATCATGTCTTATCCGTATCTAATTTGTATCTTATTTGTATCTTATCGTATCCTATTGTATCTTCTCATATTGTATCTTATCATATCTCATCCTATCTTATCCTATCTTATTGCATTGTACCATATCTTATATCTTATTCGTATCTTATTTGTATCTCATTCGTATCTCATTTGTATCTTGGTCGTATCTTATCATATCTTATTGTATTTTATTGTATCTTATCATATCTTACCGTATATTACCATATCTTATCATATCTTATCATATCTCTTTCGTATCTTATTGTATCTTATCGTATCTTATCATATCTTATCATATCTTACCGTATCTTATTGTGTCTTATCGTATCTTATCATATCTTACCGTATCTTGCCGGATCTTACCATATCTTGTCTTATCTTGTCTTATCTTGTCGTACTGGATTTTATCATATATTATTTGAATTTTATTTTATCTTATCTTATCTTAAATATTTCAAGAAGAGGAACGTTGTTGACTTTCAGGTCAAAATAACATATGATCCATGAAATGTGGCTATGTCCTGAAAAATAACAATTAAATGGATGCAGAAAAGGAGAGAACGCAATTGAATCCCTATAACTGAATTTATTTAATCATTGCAAGTCTTTCCCTGTTTATTATAAAATATATTAAGTCCAGTGCTTTAAATTTTATAAATCTGAGCTTGTTTGTGTCTTTAAAAGCAAGACATTGAGTCTGAATATCAATTTAACTGCAAACACACAAAAAATAAATCTACAAAACTCACACACAGGATTCCCTTTCAACTTGTTAAATGCTAAACAAACAAAAAATGGAAGCATTATATCACCCAGCCAAAAGTTTGTCATGGCTAAATTAAACTGCCAACAAAAGCTTAGGTAGGTCAAACTCTCAGAGAACTTGCAGTATAAACACAAATCTGACTGAAAATCGAATCACAGAGACAAAGCAAACCATCCCAAAGCTTTAATTTAAACAAATAAATTGGCAATTTTAACTTTTGAGACTTTTTATTTTGTTGCTTTTATAAGGAGTATTCTTCCAAAGTCTTAATGGTACGTAACATTTGTCTGAAATTCATTTGAATTTCATAACCTTCAAGTTTTTCTTGATTTATTAGGATTTCAGGTCTAACTCCTTTCAGATTAGCACATTCCTTATTCCACCTCCTGCAATAAAACAAGTCTACTTAAGATATGGGTGAACTCAAACCAAACATCTATTTCCTCCACCTCCTCTGTTCCTAATATGCCTCCACTTTTCCCCACTCTGGGCTGTTGACAAGATTGCTTTTGTACAGCCCATTTATTTCCATCTGCCTGTTCTCCCTCCATTCTCTCCACCTCACCTCCCATTAGTTCTTTTCTCTCTTTGCTCTCTTCTCACTATCACGCCCAATATCTGAGAGGCACACAGTTTGCACAAATTAAGTTCAACCAAAAGAGAAATCATGTGTGTGTATATATATATATATATATATATATATATATATATATATATATATATATATATATATATATATATATATATATATATATATATATATATATATATATATATATATATATATATATATATATATATATATATATATATATATATATATATATATATATATATATATATATATATATATATATATATATATATAATATATATATATATATATATATATATATATATATATATATATATATATATATATATATATATATATATATATATATATATATATATATATATATATATATATATATATATATATATATATATATATATATATATATTCAGTGCAAGCATTGGTGGGTATTGAGCGCAATTACCCAATAATAATATCAACAGAAGCATTATATCACCCAATTTCTTGTGGTATCGTATTCCTATTTGTCTACATGTGTATGTATGTGGTATACATAAACAATAAATACCATGACATTTGACACCTTTGGGGGTTGATGTATTTGGTAGCTTTCATCAGAAACTGATCTCTGAACTTGGTTAGCTTTGACACAGATAAAGACTGCATGCTTAAATCCTCTGTTCACTACAGTATACAGGGAGTCCATTTTGTAGTATTGTTTGAATTTTTACTGTAGCAATTGATAGCAAAAAAATGGTGCAGTACCACTTTTTTCCGCTAGGGTACACCGACCGTTCCCACCTCATGTGTCCGAAGGCAGCCTCCATTGGTTGGACTGACTGTGTCGCTGCCCGGCCTCCTGCTCTGGAGGTAACTACTGTTGGCTGTGTTTGTTAGCAAGATAAGTCAAGAACCATAGGACCAATTTTTATCAAACTTACAGAAAGTAATCACTGTATGGACATTTACAACTGACTAGCTTTATGAGATGTTTGAGATAAAATTTGATGTTTTATAGACGTAAACGTGTCGCGTTAGCTTCAGTTATTTTCCTGCTACTATTTGTCTAAATAGCTCATAAACCACATCGTGGATTTTCTTGAAACCTAAAGAAAGTAATTATTTGGTGTTCATTTACAAACTGTTAGCTGTTGGAATTATTTGAGATGAAATTCAATGTTTTATGGGCATAAACGTGTCGCGGCTAGCCTCGGGTTTTTTTTCGTGTATATTTTAGCAAATAGCTCATAAACCACTCGGCGGATTTTCTTTCAGCTTACAGAAAGTAATTATTTGGTGTTCATTTACAAACTGTTAGCTGTTGGAGTTGTTTGAGATAAAATTTGATTTATTTATAATTTATTTTCGCAGCGCACGCGATGGTTTGGAAGAAGTCAAAGTGAAACAATCTAAATCCAGCAGATTTGACCATTTCTTGAATTTATTAAGGAACGGTTAAGCTCAGGAACCCTTGTGCTATAATGTCAGCTATAATTTTTAGCAAACAAATAATTGTTTTTACCATGTTAATCTTCTTAAAGCCTTGATGTGCGCTCCAGTGGCAGACATTTGCAGCAGAGCTAAACACTCGGACTTCATTTCCGGGTTGTCTCAGCGGTGACGCGTCACGTCAGCAGTGGGTGACGCATTACGTTGGCGGCGACGTAGGTGCAATCTAAATAAAGGTGCGACCCGTTTATGGATTTTTCCAATTTATTGCCAATAATTGGACAAAACAATCTATATAACGGTGCAACCTATCAGGCGGAAAATACGGTAAGCCTGCAGTCTGAGAGTGAAGTGCTCTGTTAGAAAAATATGGAACAATAAGATCTGAAATATAAGATGGAGCTAGGTTGTTGAGAGCTTTGTTAGAGGTAAGAATTTGAATTATATTCTGAATTTGACAGGGTGCCAGTGGAGAGAATCTAAACTGAATAGATATGACCTCTCCTATTAACTCCCATTAAGTTGGCAGGAGTAATACTATCCACTGTATAGTGCTCTAGAAACTCATCAGGTGGTACAATAAAAATGGTGTTGTACAATACAATAGCTGAAGTAGACTATAATACATTGTGGACTTATTTTATGTTACCACAGCAGCATCACTTCTAGGGAGTAATGCTCACTTTTCTGGCCAGTCAGTTCATCCCTTCAGTCATTCCCCTTCTGGCTAACACAGTTTCTTTGTATTAGCTCTACACACATGTTTCAACACTCCCTGCTTTTTTCAAAGGACCGTATATTTTGAATCAAATTTTGTAGCTGGCAAAGGCTACAGCACAACTTCTGGTTTTCCCTGAGAGAGCTGCCAGAATTTGGCATCTAATTTGTATTTAATTTTTTTAATCCATGTTCCTCTTACAGATACTGTAAATCAAAACTCAAGCAGGGCTAGTTAAATGTGGTTCCTACGGGCGCCAGGTTGGGTAATTGCAACCAGTGGATGCAGAAGATGTTAAAAATTAATGAATACATGTACACACATTTGAGCCCATCACCAAGTGGTAGTTTCTTTTTGCAAATACCTTGGAATAGACACGTTAAGTCAAAAGTCAAAGTCAAAGTCAAAGTCAACTTTATTGTCAGATCTGCAATATGTACTGTACAGGACATACACAGGACCGAAATTGCGTTTCTCTCAGTCCCTCGGTGCAACAGTAAACATCTAAACATTGAAACACTGAAACATATAATAATAGACATAAGCATAAAATAGTAAAACTAACACTGTCCTGAGTTTTTTGCATAGTGGTATAAGAGTATGAAAATTTACACCAACTCTAAAACTAAAACATTAAACATTTAATGAACATAATACTGTCCTGAGTTTTTGCATACTAGTATAAAAAAAGAGTATAAAAAGTATAACTAAAATAAACTAAAGGTTTCTAGCATTGACATTTGCAAAGTGGCAAAGCAGCGTATGAGTTAATGTATACAGTATATGTATGAGGTAGTAGTTGATGTTGTTATAGAGGCAAAAAGTGGCATATGCAGTAAGGCACATTGGGCATCCCTAAATAAGACCGTTCAGAGCACACTGTATATGTACCAGCAGTGGTGTAGATATTAGAGTAGTGTAAATGTAAACAGTAGTAATTACATGTAAGCAGTAGTAATAAAAGTAAACAGTATTAATAAATGTAAACAGAGAATGTAAACAGTATTATGATTATAGGCAGTGATGTAATACAAACATTAGTGCAAGTATGAGAAGTAGTGCAAACTGTATGAGCACATGACCGAGAGTTTAGTGAATAACCCGTTTGATGACACAGAGTCCAGTGTTAAAAACTTTGTGTTGTGTGGTAATGTGTGAGAAAGTTTTAGTGTTAAGGCAGTTCAAATGGGAGGGGGGGCAGAGCAGGCAGAGTGTTTAGCATTCTGACTGCCTGATGAACAGAGCTGTCTCTCAGTCTGCTGGTTCGAGCCTGGAGACTCCTCAGTCTCCTCCCTGATGGCAGCAGTCTAAAGCGGCTGTGTAGTGGGTGTGTGGGATCACCTGCCATGCAGTGGGCTTTCCGTTAACAAATTTTTTTCAAAGTTAACAAATTTTGCTGGGCGATTGTCTACAAAATTATTGCGATAAACGATATTATTGTTTGAAATTTGACAGTAATTAGCAATTGTCAATTTTAAGAAGAAATGTTTGTTAGTTTTGTGTGTAGTACATTTTTTGACCACTGGATGGCAATATAAAATGATTTGAACCAAAGGATGGATAGTGAGGGAGCAAGCAGCGTGTCTCTTTAAGAAAAATAGGAGGGAGGCCCCTTGACATGAGTGGGCCGTCTCTCTTTCCTGTTTTTCGGTTCTCAAAATGGCGGGTGCTCGGTGTGGTTTGAGCTCTTTAGCATAGCTAGCATAGCTAGTTATAGCATAGCATTGAGCATGCATCATGATCTTTAGCATAGCATTTGTAAAGCTTTTAATAAAACATCAGTAAACAAGTTCTCAGCTTCTTTTTGCAGATAAAAATAACTTTTTGACGAAGACACAAGTTTCAACCGTGAATTTTGGAGCTTCGACAAGAAGGAGTTTTTTTCCCCAAGGTCAGCCTGCTAGCTTAGCTCATAGCTTAGCTTCTCAGCTTAGCTGCTTTTAACGATGCAAAAACACACATTTGGACAGTTTAAAATTGATTTTAAAGAGAAAAGGGAGGGGTCAGTGAAGATCACCGGAGTTTAAACTTTTGTCATCCAGTGTCAGAAAGAGAGAGAGGAAGAAACGATAAAACGATAAATGAAAATGAGGTAGATACTTTTCATTTATCATGCGTTTTATTGATTTATTGTTTATTGCAACAGGCCTACCTTGGAAACTTTTTTTTTTCACAACGTTTCTGATTTGGCATCCAAGATTTAAGGTTCAGCTGAGTTCTATTCATTTATCTGGTAAGTTTCATTTGAGATGGAGTGGCAGCTCTTAGGAAGCACTTTCAAAGAAAACAATATCTCAGAGCAAAAAAGCCTTACTTAGTCACAAATTTAATAACGTTCTTTTCTCAGTTTACTTAAGCAACTTTTAAAGCATTATCCCATAAGACTATGTGTGCTGGCCCATCATTAGAATTTATTATGGCAGATACAAGAGCAGAACACAAACATTTTAACGGCAGAGCATAAAAGGTTTGATTGGTGCAGTTTGATTTACCACCAGAGACGATGGTGAACAGCACTATCAGTCCTGCAGTGCTCCAGAGCTCGTCTTCTGAAGTGTTTGCAAGCATTTTGCAGCAGTGATCATACTTCATTTCTCCTTTAACCTATACGTGTGAAACCTCCCAATTTGATGCTTAAAAAATAAATCATAACTAATCTTTTGCACAAACACCGTGATGAAAAAAAAAAACTTCTGACGAATTTGTTCCTGATGCTTTAGCAGCTGCAGTGTTGCTGAAATGTGTGCAGAGAGGCGTGCATTCAGATTGAATTATGAGATGCTTTTTCCCACACAAACCGTTTGAGAAAATGACAGTAACACATCCACATTTACACCGCTGAGAACAATCTCACTGTGTTTTCAGTATAGGGAAGCTATCGCCATCTGTGTGTATTGGACTGTTCAGTATCAGCCAACCAAACAGACACAGCTGCTTGTCTCTTTTTGAAGAGCTCAAAATCAAATGTGCTGGGTTTTTATTCAAATGTGCAATCCTTTACGGACTGTGAACACAACAGCAGACACAGACTCATAAAAAATAGCATGAATTGGATTTAGAAAATTTAATCTGTCAGGCTGACCCTCAGTAAAACCGTTTCATTGAATGATTCTTTTTTTATGTATTGTTGTCACTCTGAAAAGAAAGCTGCTAGTTAACGGGCGCTGGTTGTCTGGAGGCAAACAGCACATTGACTAACTGACAGCAAGGCTGCAGTATTAGTGATTAACTTTATATATGCTTATTGACTCATAACACGCCCAGCTGGCTTAGTAAGGGTTAAACAGCTAACTTACAGCTATGGAAGATTGGATGTTTAGGGTTTCAGCTCATTTTAGAGTACGCTGTATGACTGGGATGACAAAAGTGAAGCTGTGAAACAATCTGACTCGTGCACCTTTTGTCAGCTTTGAAATGAACAAAGCCAGAATATGTCAAATGGAGGCCGGTGTGAAGATGATCAAACTGGAACACAGCGAGATGCATAAGGAAATAGCTACAATAAGAAAAACACTGTTTAAGATGCAGATGCACATTTGAAAATCAATAGCTTCTCTCTGCAAAAAAACATTTCCATGTTTGTATTTTTGGGGAGACAAATGTGGAAATGTGGAAGTCGGTTCTTCCTTTTGTTGGTCTTTGTTTTGCATGAGATTACAAATTGTTAACACTTCATGGGACTAAATTTTTATGGGTAATTACTGTAAAAGTATGGTAAGATCACTCACTCCAAAACTCTAAAGTATTGCGCAAAGGGCTTAATTTGAGGCAGATCTTGCTGGAACAGGGTCCAGAAACTCTTATTTTGACAGGGTGCATTCCGGTGACTGTTTGCTTGGATTTGATAACTCTCAGACTTACCACTAAAAGAGTTATGAACAAATAGTACTGTCTTGATCAAATAAAACTTACATTGGATATGCGAACTGAAAATAATTATATAAACACTCATTTTAAACACAACAGCCACTTAAGAGCTTCATAATGTACGAGCTGTCCCTTCAAATAAGAATTTCTGAAAGTACCCTTAAATATCTCTGCCCCTGTGCCGCCGCTTTGGTGTGGGGGATAAGCGCGCGGCACATGTTCTGAGGCTGGGCCTCTCTGCAGGCGTCGCGGGTTCACGTCCCAGACCCGATGAGCTATTTCTCTGCAATGTCTCTCCCCTCTCTCTACCCCATTTCGCCCTCATCCTCTACAATAAAGGCCACTAGAGCCCAATAATGTAAAAAATAATAAAATAAAAATAAAACATCTCTGCCCCTTAAAATCCAATGTCATTGAGCAATTTTATTTTAAAAAAACTCTAAAATGTAACTAAACAGCACAACTAAATTGCAAATTAGTTTTACAGTTCAAGTTGGTCTTTAATAAGATTTTAGATTATTTATTAAAAATACAACGAGAGAAATGTTTGTGTATTATTCATACCACGTGTCAAACACATGTCAAAACAATGGCACTAATTTGTCAAAATAACAGCAATCAAAATGTCAAAAAGACAGTCCAATTTACTCACATTAAAAAAATGACCTTGTTGTCCTTGGACAACTGAGAATTGAAGCTCCTGAAAGCAGTGGCAATGGAGATTGCAGCGAGCTAGTGGTGTGGCTGAGTTTGGAACCCGGGGGAGAGGGTTGCTTGGGTTGCTTAACAGAAGCAGAGTGTTTACAAATGTAGGTAAGCATAGATGCTTAACAACCTGTTAAAATACACCAGATTGCTGGAAATCGCTTCTACTTTATTAAAAATTTCTGGGCATCTACTTTTATTTAAAACATTTCTGGGAGAGATATGAGATATTTTACTAACAGTATGTACACACACTTTCAGAGGCAAACATGCTATTGCTTCTTTTTTGGAGGCGAGTCAAAATAAAAGACATCAGAATAAAGTAGAAGAAATCTCCGTTCAATTTGTCAAGCGAAATCTTTTCAGTGGCCTCAGGAGTCCATCTCTGCTCTTTGCAGATGATGTGGTCCTGTTGGCGTCATCGTGCCGTGATCTTCAGCTCTCACTGGAGCGGTTTGCAGCCGAGTGTGAAGCGGCTGGGATGAGAATCAGCACCTCCGAATCTGAGGCCATGGTCCTCAACCAGAAAAGGTTGGCCTGCTCTCTTCAGATCGAGGGTGAGGTTGCGCCTCAAGTGGAGGAGTTCAAGCATCTCTGGGTTTCGTTCACGAGTGAGGGAAGAATGGAGCGTGAGATTCACAGATGGATTGGTGAAGTGTCTGCAGTATTGCAGAATAAGTGTAAGATGATGGATGGATGGATGGATGGATGATGGATGGATGGATGGATGGATGGATGGATGGATGGATGGATGGATGGATGGATGGACAAGATGTGGTGAGTTAAAACAGAACATAAACCACAATTACTTTTAATAACTTGTGCATTTGGAATAAATGGAGTGAGATCTGTTCTGCTTACAAATCAACTCAGATAATATTTTTCTTTGGTCTTAACTAGCAAATTGTACCCAATTTAAAATCAATAATAAATCAATAAAAATATTGCAGAATGAAAATACAAATTCTGCATTTTCGTTCAAAGCTTTTATACTATGTGTGTAAAAACAAGTAGCTCAAATTATCTGTCATTTAAGTAACTGCTTGGCCACTTTTTCTTTTTCTCTTTACGTTTTTCCCCCTCTCCTCCGCAGTGATCGTTGTTTACGTGCATCAGCTTGTTATGCTTCAATCAGCCTCACTTTGTAATTACTCTCATTAAAACAGCCAATGAGCTCGTGAGCGTGTCAACAAAAACGAAAGCAGCATTGTGTTCTGAGTAAATGAGCAAATGACAAGAACCGTCACAAACCAGCATATTTTGAGTTCAATCAAAAATGTGGTCACAAAAACAAAGATAGAACTTCTCATTTCATACACACCTAACATTTTGAGTATATGTTGTCTGCTATGCTCAAAATCTGGACAAACATAAGAAAATATTGTGATTTCAAAAGAAATTGTGAATAAAATCTCAATTATTGGGTTCGGGTTTTGATGTCCCCCGCTGCTGAAAGGTAAAGACAATACATTTTTGCAATATTATATTGTATTTCCATAATAAAACAGAACATTTTAAAATTAAAACCACGACCAAATGAAATTATGTTGTGTTTTAAATATAATGTATATGTGTCTTTATGTGGCTAAATCAAAGTAAATGAATAAAATGTGTTGCCCATTCAAACACTAGGGTTTCATTTGTGCACGTGTTATCTTCGACAGCAGAGATTTAGTTCTAAAAAATGAGTGAAAATGTGTTTGAGTCATATGATGTAAGAAATGAAAATAAAACTGAACAGGAAAAGCAAATTTACAGTAAAGCTGTCTCTTTCTGAGTATGACATCGTATGACAGCTACGTTTGTTTCATTTCTGTCAGTAAACTGAAAAGTTGCTTGTGAGTTTCTCTCTATTTATAACCTGCTGTCCCATTTACCGGCCTTTCGGAGTCAGAGAAGCACGAATGAATCCTTTCATTCGACACGCAGCGTGAAATAACCTGCAGCTGTGGCGGCTGCTGGGTGGGGGAAATGGCGTTTGAAAGCGAGGAGGGAGAAGAGTGGGGCGTTACCATAGAAACACCAATTTGCTGAGCTCTCAATTTTCGACCTCGTTACTGACTCTTTGAATTAAATTACTTTTTTTTTTTTATTAACCAGCAGAAGATTTTAGGAAAATTTTAATTACTGTTGAACGGAATGGAGAAAATCAATCCCTAGACTCGGTAACTCTGATGACGATGTTTGTTTCCAACTAGTTTTTAATAAGACAAATTAAAGGCCTAACGTTCCATAAAGGAATATCACCCTCCGCCTTTCATAGCAGTGTTTCAAATTAAGATCATCTTCTGTTGAACCAGGACAACGTTTTAGCTGTTTTGATCAAAGCTTAATGGAGGTTTTTCCTACTCTAGGTCCCTCCTAGCCTGGTTAAAACCAGACCCTTGTCCTTCACTTCGCTTTGGACTAGGGTCTGGGATTTCTCCCATAGACAACGATTTCTCCGGTCGATTTTTGACCGGACCAATCAACAGAAGGCGGATTACCGGACCAATCAGAGAACAGAAGGCAGAGTTTTGAACGACGTCGACTGACGTCGTCAGTTAAAATGGCTGCCGCCACGAAGGAATTTTCATGAAAACAAGGTAAAAAACTATTATTTCTTTGCTGAGAAAAAATATATTTCTTAGCTGACGTTATATCAGAAGTGTTCCTGAGCTTAACAGTTCCTAAATCAATTCACGAAATGGTCAAATCTGCTGGATTTAAATAGTTTCGGTTTGACATTTTCCAAACAGCCTCGGGTGCGCTACGAAAATAAATGATAAAAAATCGAATTTTATCTCAAATGTTTCATCTAGGCCAACAGTCAGTAAATTAGAGCCATATAATTACACACTGGTAGCAGAAAAAATATCCACCGAGTGGTTTCTGAGCTATTTATCTGATAGCCTGGACCTCGCCAGGCTAAACTAACAAAACTCCGCCTTCTGTTCTCTGATTGGTCCGGTCAAAAATTGGCCGGAGAAATCGTTGTCTATGGGAGAAATCCCAGACTCTAGTCCAAAGCAAAGTGAAGGACAAGGGTCTGGTTTTAACCAGGCTAGGTCCCTCTATTCTCTCTATTGTAAATAGCAGTTTATCCACAGGTGTGGTGCCAAAATCATTAAAACATGCTGCTGTTCAACCTCTCTTGAAAAAACCAAACCTTGACCCGTCAGTAGTATCTAACTTCAGGCCTGTCTCCAGACTCCCATTTGTATCTAAACTTCTAGAGAAAATAGTTGAGTCCCAGTTGATGTGCTTCCTGGAGGATCACGTTATTCTTGAGTTATTCCAATCTGGCTTCAAATCTCTCCACAGCACTGAAACTGCCCTACTGAAGATTTTTAATGACATCTTCCTATCCACAGACACTGGTGACTCTGTGTTGCTTGTCCTATTGGACCTCACATCCGTTTTCGACACCATCGACCATGAGATCCTCATTGCTAGGTTGGAGCAGTGGGTGGGCATCACAGGGTCAGCCCTCAATTGGTTCAGATCCTACCTCTCTGACAGGTCCTTTTGTGTTTCCATCAATGATTTTAGTTCTGCACTTAAATGGGGGGTTCCACAGGGCTCCATCCTGGGTCCTCTCCTATTCTCCTTATACATACTGCCACTCATTCATTCATTCATTCATTCAACCTTTATTTATACAGGCTAGCCTCGTTGAGTCACGGGGACTCATTTACAAGAGGGACCTGTCTCACTCACACCAAACAACCATCCACTCTCACACTCACACCTAGGGTCAATTTAGAGTCACCAATCAGCCTAACAAGCATGTTTTTTGGTCTGTGGGAGGAAACCGGAGTACCCGGAGGAAACCCACGCATGCACGGGGAGAACATGCAAACTCCACCCAGAAAGGCCCCGGACCGGGATTTGAACCGGCAACCTTCTCGCTGAGAATGCTATTGGATGCTATTTTTCGGAATGAGTGCTATTTTCCGGAAACACAACATACCTTTCCACTTCTACGCTGATGACTGTCAAATTTACTTCCCCCTAAGAAACAATGGTACATGCTCTATTCAACCTCTGCTCGACTGCCTGGGTGACATCAGGGACTGGATGGCTTTACATTTCTTAAGTTTCAATGATAAGAAGTCTGAAGCCATATTTCCTTCCCAATGACACAATCTCAAACCACTGCATCGACCTTTCTGCTCTAGCCCTATCTGAAAAACAAAAAGTCACAAATCTGGGAGTGATAATGGACCCTTCCATAAAACTTAACAGTCATGTAAACATGATCGTTAAATCCTGTTTTTTCCAGCTGATGCAACTGTCTAAGCTGAAGCCCATATTATCAAAAAATAACATGGAGACAGTAATTCACGCATTTATTACATCTAGGCTTGATTACTGCAATTCACTCCTGTTTGGTATCAGTCAGACCACCATTGCACGATTACAACTGGTCCAGAACGCAGCAGCCCGATTTTTAACTAGTACACGCAAAAGAGAGCACATTACACCAGTCTTGGCCTTCCTGCACTGGCTACCCGTTCATCTTCAAATCCAGTTCAAAATTCTCCTGTATGTCTACAAATTGCTGAACAGTCTCGTCCCCGCCTATCTCTCGGATTTGATACACCCATATGTCCCACCACATGCTTTGAGGTCAGAGGACCGGGCACTTTTAAGAGTTCCAGGGACCGTCTTAAACGCAGAGGTGACAGGGCCTTCTCTGTAGCAGGCCCAAGACTCTGGAACGAGTTACCGCTACTTGTCAGACAGGCCCCCTCCCTCTCGGTTTTCAAATCTTGTTTAAAAACCCATTACTACTCTGTTGCTTTCAACACCAGCTGATCTGTGTTTGGTCGTTTTATTTATGATCTGCAATTTTTTATGTCTTTTGTTTTGTACTTCATTGTGTGTGTTGCCTGTTGTTTGTTTGTTTGTTTGTACAGCACTTTGGTTTGGCCTTGTCGCTGTTTAAAGTGCTTTATAAATAAAACGGTATGGTAACATTGTACACAATTTCAAGTGATAATGTGAGACCTGATGCTCAAAGTATGTGTTGAGAATGACTCTCAGCTACTACCACGTCAAATGTAGTCAAATCAAATGTATTTATAAAACATACTTACAAACAGCAGTTGTTAACAAAGTGCTTAGCACTAAATATCAATGACAGTAGCTTAAAAAAATCCTAAATATTAATTAAAACCGGCTCTTGGCGAAGCAGGTCGCTTCTCTTTCTGCTCCTCTCTTGCCCTAAAGTTTTCCTCCTCCCTGCTTTTGCATTTTTGTCTCGTCTGCAACTCTTCAGTGCTCACTCGAAGCAATTTGAAAATGGATTTAATTGCGTGGGCTGTCTCCTCTATCGATAAAATTTTTTCCACGAAGCGCTCCGGACCATGAGAACCGGCGTGCCCCCTCGACACGCATGCAGTAGGCTACATTATGGACTCGTGGGGAGAGTGGAAGTTAATGTGCCTGACCGTTCTTTCAGTCGAGGACGTGGAAGATCTGTGGATAATTGGAATTATGGTAGCAGGTGCTCTGCTTTTTGGCTTAGGCGGAGGTTTCTGCTACTGGAAGCTGAGGAAGACTACCGCGGCGATCAACGCGCTGGCGAAACTTCCTGCTCAACAAGATTCTTTGATCCGGGCTGTGACCTCAATGCACCAGCTGTTGTTCGAGCTGAATCGCACAATGGGAACAGTGGTGGACAGCCGCGGACCTGCAGTGCGTTTTGGGACTCGTTTACAGCCGACCGGGCTACATCAGGGGGCAGACGGGGACCTGTAGCTCGGATTGAATGAAACCTCACATGATTCGGCGATTTGGACCCAGACGGCACCTGGACTTCAAGGCTGCAGTCAGAGTACACTGTAGCCTGCCCTGAAAAATAAATAAAGCAACTAATCTAATCGGGACTCAAGCAACCTTGAAAAAAGGCTGACTGCAAAACTTCTCCTGGAGTCTGAAGCTGTTGGAAAACTGTCGCCCCCCCCCCCCCCCAGAGGTCTCTGTGTGCATTCAGATGGAGCCGAGCTGAGCCCATCTGCAGACTGTGCTTATCTGAAATGATTACTCACAGACTATCTCCCTGCTATGCCACCAAAATGCAACATGTCTTTTGTCTTTATCCGTGCTGAGCTGGTAGAGTTTTTTTGACTTTATCATAGAATGTCCTAAGACAAAATGTGATAGATTCTATACCAATGATTATCCGACTGTATGTTCCTTTTTTTTCCGTATCTGATTGTTGGCGGCGCGATTTAATTATTGCTGCGGCTTTCCGTGCGTACGTCCCTCTTAGGATGGTGCGCGCGCCAATTGCAATGTTTTGTACCTCGGTGCAAATATGCCAATAAAGATATATTCTATTCTATTCTAAAAGCATCAAAACAAAAATAAAAAAAACAAACAATAAAATATTAAATTAAATTGTGCTGTGTTAAAAATAATTGAAAACAGGTGTGTGTTTTTAAAAGAGATAAAAAAATAGGAAGTGAAGTACCGTAACCTGTTTAATGTTGCTGGTTAGGGGCAGATTGTTCCAAAGTTTAGGGCCCGCAACAGAAAAATCCCAATCTCCTCTGAGCGTAATTTAACTCAACATCAGTAAAAAATGACTGCGTTTTGGCCATTTTTGAGTTTATAAAGTCACTTTGTCTGGTGGCCATAATTCATAAGGCCGTCTTAAAATGTTAATTAGTTGTATGAGCTCTTTTGCTGACACAGACATGAACACAGACACAAACACGCAACAACAATATTGTTCGTATTTGCCCTTTGGCAGCAATCAGCACAACTATACATTTGTAGGGATTAAAATTTGTTAAACAGAGATGTATAAATTGCTTTCCCCAAGATAAAAATAAAACGCCTTCAAGTTCATTCAGTCTGTGATTTAAATGGTAAATGGAGCTTATTTATATAGCGCTTTCCAGCCCCCTGTGTGGAGCCCCAAAGTGCTTTACAATACCAGCCATCCACCCATTCATTCAGACATTCATACACCGGTAGTGGTAGCCTGCCTTGCAAGGCGCCATCCAGACCTACCGGGAGCAACTCGGGGTTAAGTGTCTTGCCCAGGGACACAACGACACATGGTGGGCGGATGCGGGATTTGAACCTCCAACCTTCCGATCAGGGGTCGACTGCCATTACCACTACACCACGGCCGCCCCAATGCATTTAAATGCTCAAGCATTTAAATGCTTGATGGCCAAGCATATCAAAACTAACTGCATTAGTGATTCTAACATCACTAATATGTGGCAGACTGTGATTCACGCAGCTAATTAAATTACTCTTCACAACCTCAAGCAAATGAATGGTTTAACAGCTCCCTGATAAATGAAGAGGTAATTCATAAACTACATGAGCAACAGCTACTCAGACCAAAATTTAAAAAAGTCACACTTAAGCCAAAGGTGCAAGATCACATCACTCTCCTGCCTGAGTTTGTTATTCAGTGAAACAAAACGGTAAAATTATAAAAAAGATTCATGCTCAGTCACACACTACGTGTTGAGTCACGACCCCACTGTGGGTCATGAAACTCCAAGCAGGGGTCTGGATGAGATTTTAATCAAATTATCCTTTAAATCATTTTTTAATGGCATTTTTTAGCCTTAACTGTTACTGAGTGACACAACATCACTGTTATGTGGATACAGAGCAATCTATCAGTTGATGGGGTTCTTTGTTAAATTGCTTAGCAGTGATATTTGTACACTTCAATCAAGAGTAGTTTGCGTCAACCAGTTTCTGCAACTTTAATTTTGTAGGTCAAAAACTGGAACGTTTGGGACTCACTGCCTAAAATGTAATTTCACTTTGTTTGCCTGCACAGTACAATTATAAAATATGATTTATGTTACAAACAGCAGTTGTTAACAAAGTGGTTCCAAGGTGTAAATGAACAACATTTAAAAAAAAAAACAGAATTACATTTGGAAAAACACAACAAAAACACAACAACATTTGAAAAAACGGAATTACATTTGAAAAAACCGAATTACATTTGAAAAAATGAAATTACATTAAGCCAAACCGGAAGTGGCCAACGCAGAAGTAGAAAAAACCAAATTACATTACGCCAAACCGGAAGTGGCCAAAGCGGAAGTAGAAAAAAACCAAATTACATTAGGCCAAACCGGAAGTGGCCAAAGCAGAAGTGGCCTGAATCACATTAGAAAAAAAACGGAATTACATTTGGAAAAACACAACAAAAACACAACAACATTTGAAAAAACGAAATTACATTAAGATAGCATGCTAACTACCTCCGTGCGTGTGTGTGTGTGTGTGTGCGTGCGT
>JBBPBX010028074.1:22003-36827 GCA_038048925.1 Garcialebias charrua
TGTGTGTGTGTGTGCGTGCGTGCGTGCGTGTGTGTGTGTGTACTGTGTTCGGTTTTATGTTGTTAATAAAGTTAAAAAAGAAAAGAATTTGTATTAATGTAATTTCGTTTTTTCAAATGTTGTTGTGTTTTTGTTGTTTTTGTTGTGTTTTTCCAAATGTAATTCAGTTTTATTTCTAATGTGATTCGGGCCACTTCCGCTTTGGCCACTTCTGGTTGGCTTAATGTAATTTGGTTTTTTCTACTTCCGCTTTGGCCAATTCCTGTTTCGTTTAATGTAATTTGTTTTTTTTTTTACTTCTGCTTTGGCCACTTCCAGTTTGGCTTAATGTAATTTTGTTTTTTCAAATGTAATTCCGTTTTTTCAAATGTAATTCCGTTTTTTCAAATGTTGTTGTGTTTTTGTTGTTTTTGTTGTGTTTTTCCAAATGTAATTCTGTTTTATTAAATGTTGTTCATTTACACCTTGGGGCCACCGTAGTATCGAATTATTAAAGCGAACTCGGATTTCCAAACACAACTTGATCAATGATTAAATTAAGCTTTATTTTCCACCTAAGCCTTTATTTATTTATTTATAAAATGTGTTAATTTAAAAATAATACAATACAAAACAATCCCATAAACGATAACGTACAAAACATAATTAAGCTTTATTTTCCACCTAAGCCTTTATGATGATTACACTCTTGCAAAGCTTGTAAGTTCATCACTTGAACACGGAGCACGACGCAGACTTCTGCATCCCTCTCAAAATGTGTCCCTGTTTATTCATTTTAGGCCTCATCCTGTGTAAAACAAGCTGCATTCAATGTACTTTAAAAATGATAAGATATTTATTATACTTTTAGACAAAGTGAGAAAAGGAACATTGCTGTCTTTTGGGTTTAATTATTAACTTATTCTCATTTATAGTGTGATTAAACTTTAAGAGCAAATTTGATTTGATTTTGATTTGATGTTTATTCATTCATTTTAAAAGAACAATACAAGACAGTTTCATCAAATACAAGAATACAAGTAGGATAAAATGAAGGGAGCAGAAAGAAGATGAAATCTTATTATATCTGCCCCTTATTTCACAGTTTGTTCAACCAATGATAACCTTCAAACTACATCACAAAATGAATAATTCTACTTAATTTTTCTAACTGTAATACACAAACTACATCATTCTAACTGTAATACACAAACTACATCAGAAAATGAATAATTCTACTTAATTTTTCTAACTGTAATACACAAACTACATCACAAAATGAATAATTCTATTTAATTTTTCTAACTGTAATACACAAACTACATCACAAAATGAATAATTCTACTTAATTTTTCTAACTGTAATACACAAACTACATCACAAAATGAATAATTCTACTTAATTTTTCTAACTGTAATACACAAACACATAATAATAATAATAATAATAATAATAATAATAATAATAATAATGAATTCAATTTATAACGCACTTTTCATTAATGAAAATCTCAAAGTGCTACAAAGTGCAACAGAATTAAATGTCAATAAAACAAGTAAAACAAGTAAAATCAATAACAGTATCAACTAAGATCAAAAGTAGAATCATGAGGAGGTAGAGTATGCTCGGTTGAAAAGAAAGGTCTTCAAGCCGCTCTTAAAGTCAACCACAGACTGTGGGGCTCTCAGACAGTCAGGAAGAGAGTTCCACAGGCGGGGGGCAGCCACACTGAAAGCCCGGTCTCCCATGGTCCTTAATTTGGTTCTCGGAATGTGAAGGAGATTACTGTTCTGTGACCGCAGCGACCGGGTGGATGAGTATGGAATAAGAATATCCTTCAGATAATCTGGTGAAGCTCCATGTAAGCATTGATGTGTAATGAGAGCAGTTTTGTACTGAATTCTGTAGGCGACAGGAAGCCAATGAAGGTTATGGAGAATGGGCGTAATATGTTCAAATTTACGAACTCTCAACAAGATCCTTGCTGCACTGTTTTGAATATATTGAAGTTTCTGAAGGTTTTTGCCAGGGATTCCAATAAACAGGGAGTTGCAGTAGTCGAGCCTGGAGGAGACAAAAGCATGGACGAGCTTCTCAGCATCGGAAAAAGTTAGGGATGGGCGAAGTCTGGAGATGTTTCGAAGATGGAAGAAGCAAGTTTTAAACAGAAGCTTAATGTGATTTTCAAATGTAAGATTGGAGTCCATTTTTATTCCAAGATTAGTAACAGAGGTGGAGAGGGGGATGTCTTGTCCAGAAAAGGAAAGTGTTGTTATAGGAGATGTTTGTACCTGGTGAGGGGTGCCAATCAGTATGGCCTCAGTCTTGGAGCAGTTTAATTGAAGAAAGTTCTGATTCATCCATGCCCTAATTGCCTCCAGGCAGGCAGAGAGGGCAGTGAGTGAAGATGGAGATGACAAGGTGGAAGATGAGGATGCTCCAGTCCTGATGTAAAGCTGTGTATCGTCGGCATAACAGTGAAAAGAAATGTTGAACTGATTAATAATTTGACCTAAAGGCAGCATGTAAAGGGAAAACAGCAGGGGCCCCAGAACCGACCCCTGAGGGACACCACAGGAGACACAGACTGTCTGGGACGTGGCGTTGCCAAGACTAACACATTCCAGCCTATTGGAGAGGAAAGATTTGAACCAGTCCAGGACGGTGTCGCAGAGACCGACCTCCACATGAAGACGGTGGAGGAGGACACTATGGTCCACAGTGTCGAAGGCTGCAGTGAGGTCAAGGAGGACAAGGATGGAGGGAGAGCCAGTGTCAGCAGCCAAGAGGACATCATTGGTAACCCTCAGCAATGCAGTCTCTGTACTGTGAGCTGCCCTGAATCCAGACTGGAACTTCTCATACAGGGAGTGTTGTTGTAGGTGGTCCTGCAGCTGAGCAGCAACAGCTTTTTCCAGCACTTTAGACAGAAAAGGGAGGTGTGAAATTGGGCGGTAATTAGAAAAAATGTCGGGATCCAAATTAGATTTTTTCAGAAGAGGCCTAATGATGGCAGTTTTTAGAGGCAGTGGAACATGACCAGATTGTAGAGACTGATTTATTATTTGAGTGATTAGTGGGCCTATTGCAGAGTGATTGGTTTTTATGAGAGACGAGGGGAAAGGATCCAGGGCGCAGGATGAAGGCTTCATTTTCTTGATGATGGCCTCCACCTCACTCTGAACAACTTCGTCAAAGCTGTTTAGGGTCCCAGAATGCAGACGGGTAGGTGGCACACTGAGAACAGGGAGGTTGTGGAGCTGAGATCTGATAGTGTCAACTTTGGTTTTAAAAGATGAAAGAAACAGGTCGCATTTTTGAGCAGAGTCCTCAGGAGTTTGTTTAATGTGATTAAGCAGATAAGTTACTGTGGAGAAAAGCTGTTTAGAGTTTCCAGGGCAGGTGTTGATGATGTTAGAATAGTATTTGGAGTGTGCTTCTTTAAGCGAATAGGCATACGCTTTCTGATGTTCTTTATATGCCTGCTTATGCACAGAGAGACCAGATGATTTTACACGTCTCTCAATAGCACGGCCAGTTGCCTTCATCTTGCGCAGCTCATCAGTGTACCAGGGGGCTGAACGCGAGAAAGACACCAGTCTTGTCTTCAAGGGGGCGTGTAGGTCCAGGAGCTCCCGAAGAGATTGGTTGTAGTAATCCACAGAGTCATCTGCAGAAGGATGATTGACAGCGGTCAGGGTGTGAAGATCAGCAGACAGAACATCAGGGGAAATGTTTTTAAGGTCACGGAACTGGATGGGTCGTTTTGGGTTTGAAGCAGGCGAAGATGAAGGCACTTCCAGGGAGATGACCCTGTGGTCTGAGACACCCAGGTCATATACAGATAAGTTATTGATGAGTACAGTGTCTGTAATCACCAAATCCAGAGTATGCCCCCTGCTGTGCGTAGGGGCGTCAACATGTTGAGTGAGATTAAGAGAGTCCAGAAGAGACTTAAAATCTGTTGCCAGAGGTGAAGAAGAATTGTCCACGTGGATATTTAAGTCGCCAAGAAAAATAGTCTTCACAGGGGAGGTGCAGAAAAAAGTGAGGAGGTCATGCATCTCTGAGTTAAATGAAACATGCGGTTTGGGAGGTCTATAAATTAATATAGCATTCATCAGGAGTGGGGCTTTGAAGCTGAAAGCCAGACATTCAAAAGAAGAAAAATCCTGAGAAGACAGATGAGACAATTTTAAATTACTGCGATAAATTACCGCCAGACCACCACCGCGGCCAGTGCTGCGGGCTCTCTGCAGATAACTGTATCCAGAGGGACACGCCTCATTCAGAGAACTGAACACATCTGGTTTATGCCAAGTCTCTGTAAGACACATGAGGTCCAAGTCCTTCTCCAGAATGTGATCATGAATTAAACATGACTTGTTGGATAGTGACTGCACATTGAAAAGTTCTAATTTAATACCAGTTGGAATAGGAGCTTTTTGAACCGGTTTAAGCAGACTGAAGTCCACTCCACGTTTTCCTTGCCACTTCGGGCGCAGTGGACTACAAGGGCCTACAGACGCAGCGTTCTGATGACGACGTCGAGGTGCGACACGTCTTTCAGCCCAGACAGCACTAATCGAATCCGAGTTCGCTTGAGAATAAACGGTTTTCTTTCGAGAGCTTCTATGGATGTAACGAGGTCTACGCAGAAGTCCCAGTTGTTTGATGGTGGAAACAGAAGGAGGAATGGAGCAGTTGTTAAGTTCAAACAACTGCGAAGCGGAATACGTCAACATCCACGAGCCGGTGGAGGCTAGCACAGAGCTAGCCGCTAGCAGCAGGCCCACGGCTCCGAAAAAGATATACAAGAAGCAGAGAGATGTAACTCGAACGAGCATTACCTTGAAGGAGTACAGGAGAGAGTCCAGAACAGTCCAGAGGACACAGGAAGTTGAGAGAGGCAGCAGGTAAGCGAACAATAAGTGCAGCTACGTGGTTCTCGAAGCTAAATTCGTGTTGAAGCTAGCGGGAGCTAGCAGCTCCTACTATTAAAATTCCGGTTAGACTAGTAAAGTTTTCTATCTAATGAATCCAGCAAACAAGTCAAATCTTGGCTTCGCCACGATCTCCCATCCTGAGCAAGCACAATGGCATCAGTGGAAAGGAAAAACTCCCTTTTAGAAGGAAGAAACCTCTAGCAGACCCAGGCTCAGGACAAGCGGTCATCTGCTTTGACCGGCAACTTATAATGTTTGCAGATCCACAACGCAGTCAGAAAAGACAGTTGCTCTAAAACTTAATCACAGAAAGGTAGAAAGGTAGAAATGCCCACGTCCGTTCACACAGGTGCTGTACACAGGCTTGCGCCTGCCGCACTCTGCGTTCAAGAAAGGTAGAAAGGTGCAAAGAAAGGTAGAAATGTCCGCGTCCGTTCACACAGGTGCTGTGCACAGGCTCACGCCTGTCGCACTCTGCGTTCAAGAAAGGTAGAAAGGTAGAAATGTCCAACAAGAAATGTCCAAAAAGCACGGTGAAAAAATAGCAGAAAGTAACAAAAAAGGCTCAGGGAGCAAAAAGTACGAGCAGCGGCAGCCAAGGTGCGCCTGCGTCCGCTCACAGGTGCTCTGTCACAGGTGCTCTGTCACAGGTGCTCTCTAAGCTACATCATCAGTCAACATAAGTGTAATACACAAACACACTAAGTTACATCATATATAGTTTTTGAGCAAGTCCTTTTTGACCTTTTTCTTAAATGTATACATTGATTTTGCATTTTTAACATCACTCTCCAGAGCATTCCACAATCAAACTCCCTGAATTGAGGTAGACCGTCCCTTTAAGCTGGTTCTGAATTGTGGTTTGATGAATATCTCTGTCCCTTTGAGATTGTAACAACTTTGTCTTTTTATAAAATTTATTTGGATATTTAAAGGTAATGTGTTATTATGAGCCCTATACATAACTGATAAAATACTATATTCTACCAATTCCTGGAATTTCAATAAATTTAGCTGAAGAAACAAGGTGTTTGATGGGTGACTGAAATGTTTTCTGGTGATTACTCTTACAGCTCTCTTTTGTAAAATAAAAATAGGCTTTGTAATTGTTTTGCACGCTTTTCCCCAAACCTCAAAACAATAGCTTAAACGTGGAACAATGATTGTGTTATACAACATATACAGAGCTTTATCAATTAAAAAATCCCTGACTTTATACTGTACTTTTGTTTGAATGAAATATGTAAACAAAATAAATGCATTAAAGGTTTTCTTTGTATGTAAGGTGCTTTTCAAGGAATGGTGTTAACTAAGTGAAGTTCAGATTATTAGACTGCACTTAAATAAAGAAACATTTCTTGTTAGTGAATGAAAAGTTTGAAATTCAGAGATTCAATGAGTTGTCACATTAAACCCTGGATGCTGCCGGTAAGAATCTGGCAGGAGGAGGAGTTTCTGATTTTAGCTGCTGTTGTAGTTTATGCCTTTTAGTTTGTAGATCATGTTTTATAGCATACTGTATTTTGTATGCCTTTGATTGTTTTACTATGGTTAGTATTAAATACATTTATTTATTTATTTTATATTTGGAAAGATTGGGAAATATTTATCCAATAAAATGAAGTAAAATTCATAACAGACTGAAAATGAAGCCATAAGGCTGGAATTTTTGTTTATCCAAAAAAAAAAAAAAAAAAAAAGACTTTTTATTTTATTTGTTTATTTTTATTTTTATTACTGTAAATGAAGCAAAAATAAATACCACATTTGTTGCTTGTTGTTTAGTTAACAAGGCTAAGAACAAAGGAGGAGGAAGAACAAGAAGAACAAAAAGAAGAACAAGAACAAAAACAAGAACAGTACAAGAACAAAAACAAGAACAAGAAGAAAAGAACAAGAAGGACAGAACAAGAATAGTTTTTTTAACAAACCTTTATTTACACAATAAGTTAACACAACAGTGATAAAAAAGGGTGATCAGGACAAGCTTAAAATAAAAATATTTACATGAGGATCTTGTTGTATTGTGGTTCTCCCTGATCAGAAATGGTGCATAAAACCTTCTTAAATACCCCCAGTTTCACAAAATTCTCCAAGTGTCCAGTGTCTCTGTGGGAGCAAAACTCCAACGGCAGTCTGGCCTTGACGTTTCACGTCCACCACGGCATCAAGTTGAAGTCCAGCCTGCAGACAAGTAAACAGCCATTTTTTTATTTGGTCACTAAAAAGTTTAATAGAAGAAGAAGAACAAGAAGAAGAAGAAGGATCTCATCAAACTGGTTGTAAATGTTATGATTTAAAAACATTATACTTATTGGTCATGTGACTGTCTGAAAAAAAGAATGTGAGTTTTAATTCAATATATCTGAGGATCACTTCAATACACAGAGTCAATACTGCAGAGACACAATCAGTTCTGCTGGATTTACCTCCGTCTCTGCCTCTGCTCCTTTCATTCTGCTCATTAACTGTCACATTGGACTGTCAAACAGAATCAGGGACCGGGAGGCCGACTGCTAAAGGAGGCCTTCAGAAACGTGAAGGTGTCAAAGCGAAGAGAAGCAGGGCCGCAGGGCAACAACTAGGGATGCACCGATCTACATTGTCTTACTTTCGATCCGATCCCGATACTTAGATCAGCTGTAATAATCTCCCCTCAAGTACAATGTGTACACATGTATGCATGCATGTCCAAAAAGGCAACTTGGGGTAAGTTTTATTAATGTTAATAAATTTCAAAGTTACGATTAAATTCTGCTAACACAAAAGGTGTTTTTTTTTTGTCCTAGCTTCAAAATGGATATTAAAGTGATTAATTTTAGTGATTGTTTGTTTAAAGTTATTTTGTATTATTTTAAATAATGGGGTGATATAAGATTTTTTTCTTCTTTATGTACTCTTTTCATTCAATGTTTTCTTTCTGATGAATTTGTTTTATTTTGTCTCTTTTAAATGAATGAATAAATAAATTAAATTAAATATTAAATAGCTTTACATCTGCTAAGATCATGGCATAAACCAACACAATCATGTTCCTGTTTTTAGTATTTTACATTGCTTTATAATGTAGCTGTTCATGTTTCGTTTTTTTTTTTTTTAAATACAGTTTTCTTGTAATTTTTAATTAATATGCTTTTTTATAATTGTCTACTGTTGTACTCATAAATATATCCTGGAGGGTAAACTATATCTTGGACTGTGGTCAAGTTAGTTTTACGTTGGACATTCGAGCTCCGTGGCTTCAGCAGGACGCCGCTCTCGCTGAACCGAAACACAGGCATCCGGACCCGGCCAGCCACGTCCCCGTGTCGGTGGAGGGACAGGCAGAGAGAGGCTAACCGAAATCAGAGCGCCTGCCCTGGATTGAACAAGAAAAACACACCGCTGATACCACGGAGCTCAAATGTTTACCGAGACGTTTCTAAACTTCATCGTAAGAAAACCTTAATTTTCTATAATTACGATGAAATTTAGTAACTTCTCGTAAGCGTCCCGCTGAAGCCACGGAGCTCGAATGTCCAACGTAAAACTAACTTCACCGCGGTTTAACGTGACGCTATGGCTCTGCAGACATTGCACGTTGCTGTCTTGTGGTGTTTAGTGTAAAATACTTCCACACAGCGGACATGTTATGATGAAAAGTTGGCTAGCTGTTAGCTAAGATGCTACTCACTCACTCCTCACGCTGTAACTGGCTGCAAAGTATGAAATGGATTTCCTGAATGTGAGGCAGGTCTTGTTACTCTGGGTTCATGAGACACGCCTCCGTTCAGGAAATCCATTCCATAGCTTGAAGCCAACGTGCATCATGGATTGGAAAGCTTCGGCAGGTTGGATCAAAAATTTGATGCGTAAATTATGCTGGTATCGGAGGCTGATACCGATACCGGATCGGCCCCATCCCTAGCGACAACACAACTGCTCACTTCGCAGCAAACACGAACACTCCTCGTGTTGATCACTTGTTCTTTTTACTTTGTTTCATCACTGAGGTTTTTAAATGTTCTTTTCATTTACCTTTGCTTCAGTATACATACTAGCTAACATATAAAAACTGAAGGAGGCTTAATTTAGTTTAATCGTGACAACATTCATGGGGATCTGTGAATAATTAACTAAAAAGTTTAGTTGAAAAAGCACAAATATTGGGGGTATTTGTGGAGATGGGTGAAAGTGCGAGGACATGATCCAAATGCATAACTTTCACAAGGGAGTTTGTAAATCTTGACATTTTTACAGTTTTAGTGCAGCTTAGAATTGTTTTGCCTGTTTTGTTTTGTTTAGGCAACATGTACTTAGTTAGGTGGAACCAGGAGTTACTGACATCATTGGTCTTCAAAAAAAAACAAGAGATTTAAAAATGTATACAATTAAAGAGTAAACAAATGTCTTTGCCTTTACATTTTCCAAATTGTAGAAACCAAAAGTGTTTCCTATAGCATTGACATCTAAAGTGGCACTCATTCCAGGTAAGGAAGTGGGATAAAGACATGTTTTGAAGCAGGTCTAGTAGAAACCCACCTGACCTTCTGAAAATTCACAGGTTTTAAACAAGAAATGTTGCCTGATGTTCCTGTACATCGCTATACAAATAAACTGGTATGCTGTTTCACACAATGCAGCGTTGGAGGATGACAATGTTCCCTTTGCTTCACCAAACCCTAACATTTCTCGCCTTAACAGGTAAATGTGTCATTTGAAATGAAAATGTGTATAATAAATGATATACTAAAAGAACCGTTTTCCAATCTTTGCATGCTGTTAATATGTATTGCCTTAAAATGCTGATTAGAACATCACTTCTCACTGTGTAGACCACCCTGGACTGGAAACTTCTCCCATCAGCAAGAAGTTGGTCTTTTTTATGCTCAGCTTGTACACACAGCCGCACAAGTGATTACACAGAAACACATGAACGCTTTCCTCCAGGAACCCATAAACACAATTATTGAAGTTTAGTACAAATGAATGTGGCAGTTCATAATTTAAGACAAGTTACTTTTTAGTTATTATACAGTACAGCTTCTTTTTTCATATATGATTAGTTGTTTTTATGTTGTTTTGTCTTTATAGTGGTTAAAATTGGTTTGAATCAAATATTAATTTTGATATACTTGTCTTGCAATAAAAAAAGATTCACTGTTTAGCAAAAGAAAAAGGCAAATAGTACAGTACATAGACTTTGCAATGACTAAGTTTTTTTTTCTTTCTGTGCAACACTAATTTCTCTACTAAAGATAATTCATAAACACAAAGAAAGTTTGCAGGACATCTGCTTTATGAGCTAAATTTTCTAATATATATATATATATATATATATATTATAATAATAATAATTTTAAAAAAGAGAGAAATATTTGACTGTTTCACAAGCAAATTACTTTTGTAACAGATGGGAGATCAGCTCGACAGGATATTAATCTATTTTAACTCGTGTGATGCAATGATTTTATTTTTATCTATGGAAAAAAATCTTAAATTTGACACACACAAAAAAAAACAAAAAAAGGTTTAATATAAGTTGTTTCTGTTATCTTTCTTATCAAAGTCAAAGTCAAAGTCAACTTTATTGTCAAAACTGCGATATGTACAGGACATACACAGGATTGAAATTGCATTTCTCTCTGTCCCTCGGTGCAACAGTAAACATTTAAACACTAAAACACAAAAACATTTAATAGACATAAGCATGAAATGAAATAATAAAAGTGTAATACTGTCCTGAGTTTTTGCATAGTAGTTTTTGCATAGTAGTAGTATGAAAGTATGAAAAGTTACACCAACACTAAAACACTAAACATTTAATAAACATAAGCATAAAATGAAATAACAAAAGTGTAATACTGTCCTGAGTTTTTTGCATAGTAGTATAAAAGTGTAAAAAGTATATCTATAAAATAAAATGAAAGTTCTGGCATTGACATTTGTAATAGAGTGACAAAGCAGCATATGAAGTTTATGTACACAGTATATGTATGAGGTAGTTGATATTGGTATAGAGGTAAAGTGGCATATGCAATAAGGCTAGTAAAAAAATATATATATATATATATATATATATATATATATATATATATATAATATATATATATATCAGCAGTAGTGTAGATATAAAAAGTAGTGTAAATGTAAACAGTAGTAATAAATGTAAACAGTAGTATTGAATGAAAACAGTAGTAATAAATGTAAACAGTGAATGTAAACAGTAGTATGACTATAGGCAGTAATGTAATGCAAACATTAGTGCGAATATAAGAAGTAGTGCAAACTGAATGAGCACATGACCGTGAGTTGAGTGAATAACTCGTTTTGATGACACAGAGTCCAGTGTTAAAATATTTGTGTTGTGTGGTGGTGTGTGAAAGTTTTTTTGTGATTAAGGCAGTACAAGTGGGAGGGGAGGCAGAGCAGGCAGAGTGTTTAGCATCCTGACTGCCTGATGAACAGAGCTGTCATTTGGTCTGCTGGTTCGAGCCTGGAGACTCCTCAGTCTCCTCCCTGAAGGCAACAGTGTAGTGGGTGTGTGGGATCACCTGCCATGCAGAGGGCTTTCCGAGTGAGGCAGTTGCTGTGTAAGTCCTGTACAGTAGTGAGGGGAAGGAGGTGCCGACAATCTTCTCAGCTGCTTTCACAATGCGCTGGAGGCTCTTGCGTCAGGATGCAGTACATGCACCAAACCACACAGTGATGCAGCTGGTCAGGACACTTTCTATGGCACCTCTGTAGAAGGTGCACATGATGGGGGTTGAAGCTCCAGCCCTTTTCAGCTTGCGGAGAAAGTAGAGGCGCTGGTGAGCCTTCTTGACCAGTGATGCAGTGTTCCTGCTCCAGGACAGGTCCTCTGAGACGTGCACTCCCAGGAACTTGGTGCTGTCCACTCTCTCCACTGTGGTGCTGTTGATGGTCAGAGGGGCATGTTGGGCATCCCTCTTCCTGAAGTCCACAACAATCTCCTTTGTCTTCTCCACGTTGAGAGTGAGATTGTTGTGTCCGCACCACAAGGCCAGGCGGCTCACCTCGTCCTGTAGTCCGTCTCATCGTTGTTGCTGATGAGACCCACCACTGTTGTGTCGTCCGCAAACTTGATGAAGTGGTTGGAGCTGTATGATGGTGTGCAGTCGTGTGTTAGCAGGGTGAATAGAAGGGGGCTCAGCACACATCCTTGTGGGGCTCCTGTATTCAATGTGATGGTGCTGGATGTGTTATTCCCGACCCGTACTGCCTGTGGTCTCCCGGTCAGGAAGTCTAGCAGCCAGTTACACATTGAGGTGTTCAGCCCCAGACTGTCCAGTTTAAGGATGAGCTGTTGGGGATGATGGTGTTGATTGCTGAGCTGAAGTCGATGAACAGCATTCTGACATAGGAGTCTTTCGTGTCCAGATGTGTGAGAGCTGTGTGGAGGGCAGATGAGATGGCATCGTTGGTTGAGCAATTAGGCCGATATGCAATTTGGAAGGGATCCAGGGAGGCAGGGAGGACAGATGTGATGCTTTTCATGACTAACCGTTCGAAGCACTTCATCAGGATGGGGGTGAGTGCTACTGGACGATAGTCATTGAGGCAGGAGGGTGTTGCCTTCTTTGGGACAGGGATGATGGTGGTGGCTTTGAAACAGGTGGCGACGATGGCCTGACTCAGCGAGATGTTAAAGATGTCCATGAAGACCGCTGCGAGTTCTCTTGCACAGTCCTTCAGCACACGACTAGGTATGTTGTCAGGACCAGAAGCTTTCCGGGCGTTGATCTTGATGAATGATCGCCTCACGCTGTCTGAGGACAGCGCCAGCACCTGGTCATCAGGAGAGGGGGTGAGTTTTTGTGCAGTTGTGCTGTTACACGCCTCAAACCGAGCAAAGAAGTCATTCAGCTCATTCAGCGTAGAGGTTGTGCTGTCACAGGTCTATGGGGATGGTTTGTAGTTTGTGATGGTCTGTATTCCCTGCCACAGACTCCGTGTATCCTTGCTGTCCTTGAAGCGGTGAGCTATGTTCCCAGAATACTGCTTCTTGGCCTTTCTGATGCCCCGGGCCAGGTTGTTTCTGGCTGTCCTCAGGCCCACCTGATCTCCTGCTGTGAAGGCAGCATTCCTGGCTCTCAGGAGTCTGTAAACCTCTGCTGTCAGCCATGGCTTCTGATTTGCCCGAACAGTGATGGTTTTGAGGTTGGTTACATCATCAATGCACTTGGTGATGTATGAACATACAGTGTCTGAGTACTCCTGGAGACATGTGTTGTTGTTTGTGGTAGCAGCTTCTTTGAACATACAGTACTCCAATCTGTGGTGTCAAAACAGTCCTGGAGTGCCTCTGAAGACCTCTCTGGCCACACTCGTGTCTGCTTGCAAACTGGTTTTGCAGTGTTGCCAGGTGAGAAATGTAGGATTATCGTACTAGAGCCCTAAAATTATCGTATTTTGAGGGAAATTATCGTACACCCGTCATAAACAAAATAACAAGTATGCTCTATAGTCACTCTGTTGTTGAATAGCGTCTAACAGGCACTCCCAACTTTGTGGCGTCAGTACTGGTGTGAACCAAAGACAATAATACGCATTAATGTCTGGTGGCAACTAATGAGCCCCTCCCCCTCTTCTCCACCACCGAGCTGAACAGGAGAACAGGAGATTCTTAAAAAAAAAAAAACTAAATCTGTAAAATTAATTTAATAACTCAACTAAATTCTGTCTATTAAGTATGTATTTTCAAGGAAATAATAACTTGATCTTTAACTTTACTGATATCACAACTAAAAACATCCCTAATTGTAAATTTAATATTCATTTTATTTCTTTTTGGAAATGCTTTCTTCCTGTTTCATACCCTGAACATTCCATAAAGACATGTTGAACCGTTTCAGGGAGATTGCTGGTGCACATGTCACAAAAAAGTCCTGTTGCATGCTTTCTAATTATTTTAAGAGATAAGGCCTGTGTGTTCGTTCTAATGCGAGTAAGTTCCTGTTTCTTCCTGCTTTCCTTGTATATCCTACCTTTTTTGTTGTGTAAATGTCGTCCTGTTGCATGCTTTCTAATTATTTTAAGAGATAAGGCCTGTGTGTTCGTTCTAATGCGAGTAAGTTCCTGTTTCTTCCTGCTTTCCTTGTATATCCTACCTTTTTTGTTGTGTAAATGTCTTCCTGTATCAGTAATGTCCCAGTTTTCCTGTCATATTTTCTTAATATATTTCTTTATTATCATTTAACGTTCAACTTTATATAAAAGTTCTATCATTTTCATCACTTCTTCTGGACCGGTGTCACTCTGCTTTTTCTAATGCATGGGGCGGGCGCAGCGGACTATTCAGCCAATCATGGCCGTTTTTCTGCATATACGTCACTCTTATGTCGCATTTAGAAAAGCACGATTGGCTGGAATTTCAAGATGCCTTCAGGGTTCACAAAAAAACTCCGACAGAAAGTCGCGACCGGCTGATGGAAACCGATCACAACTACACGTTCACAGAATGGTCAAATTATCGTATTTTTGGCCTTTTTCGGGATTATTGATCGTACATCGTACAGAGGGCAAAATTATCGTACAAATACGATAATTATCGTACACCTGGCAACACTGATTGCTGGTATCACTCAGCCCTCTGTGAATAGCAAACAACCATCAGGGTGCTAACGATCCATTGTTAGGCTGATGGTCCTCCTTGATCATGTGAGCAGCTGGTTTCAGGCTGTCATCAGCCAACTGGTTGTGTAACACTGTGAGAGGGTGCTATTTATAAGACTGAGCTGAACCCAGCACCTCAGACTGAGGAAGTCTTTCGGACGAAAGACGAAACGTTTCTACAATTTTTTGCTTTGTTTTGTTTTTTTGTTTTTTTGAATGTCCAGAGGACCAGACTTAGCTTTTTTAGATTTTTCTACCTGGATTATTGAGCATGCATCAGGGTA
>JBBPBX010028075.1:0-10843 GCA_038048925.1 Garcialebias charrua
AAGAGTAGGTCTACTTTAGTACAAGGAATAGGACTGTGGAATTGTTTGGAACTTGCTATTAAAATTGCAAAGTCAATGTCTATATTTAAGAAAATGATTAAAACAAAATTTCTGAACAAATATTCATAAATTGGTTTATATGCAAATTAATATTTATGTTTTTGTGTGAGAAATCATTTAATATGTTATATATTTTTATATATGCGATTGCTATTTGAGTTGATTGTTAATTTTGTTTGAAGAAGGGGCAGAAATACAGTAATACGATTTTTTTCTTCTTCTGCCTCATTTCATTTCATGAATTGCTTTGTTTTATAATGTGGTTTTGTAAATAATTTTCTTGTGTTTTTTTAATTTGAAATGAATAAATTTAATTAAAAAAAATTTAAAAAGTTCAACGAAGTGAGAATCGAACCCGAGTCTAGATACGGTTTAGAGTGGCAAACCGACGCATTCCCAGTGAACCACTGAGGCGTGTTTATCTTTCAATGTCCACATTTCTTTTAAACGAACCACCCCTCATAAAATCCTGGCTAGACCCCCCCAGGAGAGAAACTTGCCGACGTATGCAGTGGGAGTGCGCATGACGTATGCAGGGAGGGAAGAGGGAGGGATTTATTATAATGTATCCCCACGTCTTTCCAAGTATAAACACTCAATGCGGTCGGTGACACACACGCAAATGCGTCATCGCTGGGCACTCAACGGGGGTAAAAGACGTGAGACAAGAAGTATAAACCAGGCTTAAGGCCTGTACTTTCCAAAAGACTAAATCCCTCTGTCACAGTGCCTTGACCGGTGACAAACGAGTTTGACATTTAAGTCCCGGCAGCTGAAGTCTCGTCCAATGATCGGACCACAGAGGCAGGAGCAGTCTGCCTCGGTTCTGAGCTATGCTACTGGAAGTCATTTGGGAGTTGATAAGCAGAGTGACAGGAAGTTTTTATTCCTTCATTGTATGAAATGTGTGAAAGGAAAGGAGTGGAAAGTGGCATTGCTTTCAAGAGTTGGAGAAGCTTTCTCTGAGTGAAATGGAGACTACAGCTGTGAGAGCAAGATTAGCTGGAAACCAAAGAATGGCTCAAAAACAAAAAAGAACAGGCAGAGAGATGGGAAGAGAGTTTGTGTGTGTTTTAGTAGGATAAGTTACAATCAGGTTCCATGGTGGGTAGATTTTGTTTGTGGCTTAAGGGATTTAAAATAAAACTATTTTGCAGGGCTTGCGATGAATGTCTTTTTCACCCAGCTAATCACCCTTTTGCCTTCTGTGAAGCTTATTTTTGTCATTTATTTGTCTTTTCTTTGAGCCTACCAAGTACTGCTGCCTCATTGATCTCAGCAATAGTGAAATGTATTTCCAAAGCTTATTCAGCTGATTCTGAATGTCGCAATGTTTGAAGCATGCAGTAAATTTCACAAGTTTGCCTTATTGTGCTGTTCTTTTACTTCCAGCTTTAGATGTCACTATTCCTTTCTCACCGTCATTCTGGACTCATTGTCTCTCCTGGTCTCTTTGTCTCTGCATTTATTTCTTAATGAACCTTTCTGGTTTGGTGTGGATTGAGCCTTTTTTAACACAGATGCCATGAGGGGTTTATCTGGGGAGTTTTGAGGCCTGAGGATCTTGCCAATTTTTACATGTATGATTTTAGGCATATTATGCAGTTTTCCATTATGTATTTTCATCACTGTAACAACTGACATGGAGGCTGTGATGTTCCAAATTATTTTAAAAAACTTATCACTAGATGGTGTAAGTCATATAAAAGAAAATCTTCCTCACCAAATCTGCTCTACCTTCTTAAAGGTGGACATGGTAGACAAATTAAGGAGATAATTGAATTGCCCCTTCCACCATTCAACAATATCTCCAGTCCAAGACAGCAATTCAGTTCAGTTCAGTTTATTTGTACGGCGTCAAGTCACAACAGTAAAATTGTTTCAGGGCACTAAAGGGCAAAGCTTATACGAAATAGAACTGAGAATAAGGGCCTGGTGAACAATATATAACAACCAGTAAAAATGGCTTTTCTGATTTCCATTATGGATGCAAAAGACTAAGGGACAGCAACTCAAAAGAATCACAACTAATAATTGGTTTAGAATTAATCAACAATCCTGACTGAAAAATATAAGATACTCCTCCACCTCGACCTAGGAACGTGAAATTTTAAATACGGTAATTAACATGAGTGGATTTATTTATACTAATAAAATCTTGTAGGCAGGCTTCTGTCAGACAGAATAAATCAATATGACAATCAGTTATCATATGATTAACTAACAGAGACTTAGAGGAAATAGATCTGTTTTTCAATAATCCAAATTTAACTATTTTATTATTTTGTTCTGGTAAAGTAGTTGTGTTTATTTTACCAAGATTTTTTATTGTTTATATTTTTAGAGCTTATTTTTGGTTTGTTTAATTTGAGCCGTGGGCGCGTTGACATTGTTTCAATTGGGGTGTGGGTGGGTAAGAGAGGAGAAGTAGCAGAGAGGTGTGGAGGACTACAACTCTGCTTCCTGGACTAGACCCTGGGTTGTCAATAATTTGGATGTCTTACAAAATCAGCCAAATTTTTAGAAAGAAGAATGGCTCCACCCAAAGAGGAATGAATGCTATTTCTCTGCATCAGACTGTAGGGATAGGGTCCAAAATATTGGAATTAGTTATCAACCTCATAAATTTATAATCAATCTTGAGTTCTTTGCTCATGATTAAATCGACTCTATATCGAAACACTCATATTCAATGACACACATTCATTCAGTTGTAAGATTTTTGGTGACGTTTATTTTGAATATAGGCATAATAAGCAGTGATATTATATGAATAATGATGTAAAAACATTTGAAAGAAAAACAAAAAATCATGAGCAGGGAAGTAATGACATCAAAACTTTGAAAGGAAAGATGTGAAGTTATGAAAATAACCGCAGCTTTTAGGCAAATTTAAACTGGTTATTATGCATCAAAAAGAATGTGTTAATGGAGTTTTCAAATGAAATAACTAATAAAAGAAAGCTAAATGACTGTAAATTGGCTGACTTTATCTTGGAACACCATGAATCACCAGTGAATAAAAGGAAACATTCTAACGTTTCTGTCCTACCGAAAGGTGGGGCTGCTAAGGATACTAGTCGAAGCCCTACATGTTCCTGTGAATTAAAGGTTGAAGTTCTGCCACATTCACCTGTCATTGGTTAGAGGGACATAAGTGTCCATTGTCGAACTGGCTCTGGCAGTCAGTTGGAATCTCACTTTTCCAAAGTGGGATTCTGAATTCAGACCAGTGTTCAACACTGGTGTTTGTCTTGTTTGTCTCCGAGTAGACTTTCAATGATTCGTGACCTGTCTAGGGTGCACCCCACCTCTAGCACAGTGATGACTGGGCATGGACACCAGTGACCCAAAAAGGAAGAAGCAGTAAAGATAGTGGATGGATGAATGGATGGATGGATGATGGATGGATGGATGGATGGATGGATGAATGGATAGTTGAGATTAAGTCTTGGAGTCAAAGGATCTAATGTTGAAGAGTCATCGATCTTAGACTTTGTAAAAAATCTTCACACACACATACACACACTAATGGCAATTTAGGATCTCATGTTTGTTTGATTTTTGTGGAAAAAACCAGAGTTCCCAGAGAAAACCCAACTGTCTAGATCCACAAGATGCATGCATTTCTTCCCGCTCCCTCTTTTCCTTCTGCCTTTTTTTTTATCTCTGTCTGTGTATCGGTGCAGCTCCTATTTTTTTTTTTTTTACATATCTCCTGAAATGGAAACTACTGTTTTGGATCTGACCAACTGGACTTTCGACATATATTACAAATTCTTTCAACAAAGCGAAAGGGTCCTGAAGAACCCTCTTCTGCTTCAACAAGACGTGCAGCTGGTTATATCTCTGGGGCGATGTGTCTACCTCTGCTATTGACCGAGGATGTTGAAATTGCAGATAATTGGATTTATGATAACAGGTTTCCTGTTTTTGGAATAATCTGGATCCTGGCTTATCAACATGATGGGGATTCTAAACCCCTGTTACCTTAATAAAAACCACACAAGTATAAACAAGAGAACAGTGTTAAATCAGACAAACAACTTTGCAAAGGGGAATGGCTTTTAATGTCTTTTGAAACTTAGTTTGGTCTCAAATACATTGTCCTGCACAATTCCAAATTGTACTGGACATGACAAGCTATTTAAACAAGAAGCAGGTGGAGTTTGACAAGCTCTGACGTCTTACAGATAAAACAAACAAGTCATGGTTCTGATCCTACAAGAACATCTAATCCAAATATTTGTCAAGGCTAGAAGACTGTCTTTTCTGTATCAGAGAAAAGCAAACAACATGTTTGTACTATCAAATATAAGTGTTTAAAGGGAACAGAGAATATTTGATATAAGTGAGCTGGGTTATAATTATTGGGTCAGAGTAATTAGTTTTAGATGATAAATATTGAACATCTCCATCATTTCATCCTCTTTATCATATATAAACTGATCATTATCAATCAGGTGAGCGGTGCGGAAAACAACCTCTGAGGCCGAATTTCTAATTAGAGGCAAAAACTCACACCACCGTCCCGTGCCCCCACAGTAACGCCCTGAACATGCAGAATCACCTTTTTAGGATGGTTTGAGAGATTATAAAGTTTTGGAGAACTCTGTTGATTGTCATATTTCATGACTTATTTCAATGTTTGAGAGAAATAAAGATTTTGAGGAGAATTTTGCAATGAGTAAGGTCTCACTTTATGGCTTATGTCAAAAGTTTTTAAAAGGAATAATATATTTAGCAGGGATTAGTCTATTTACCCACAAAACTAAGCTTTTTCCAAAGAAATAAAACTTTTGAGAAGAAACATATATATATAAAAGGAACTAATCTATTTGTGTTAAACAAATAAAAGAAATAAGCAATTTAATTTGTTTTAAAATAAAAAGAACCAATCTAATTTGTCTTAACCAAAGAACCAATCTAATTTGTTTTAACCAAAAAAGAACCAATCTAATTTGTCTTAAACAATTAAATAGAACTCATACACTTTCAAAGATGTGGGAAATAATTCTCAAACACACAACAAAATAGCCCTTTATGGGCACAAAAATAAAATAAGTTTGAAACTTCTTTGATATCAACTATTGCCCAGGAAAGTAAAAACAACCGGTTTGAACATAAAAAATGAAATAGATCAACCATTCTTCTTCACAGCAGATCAACCATTCTTCTTCACAGCATCCATCCCTTTTTTCTTTTTTTGTTTTTGGTGTGGGAGGGTAATTTCAGTGTCTTTCCTGGGGAGGGAGTGCCCCGTTTTCAGAACACGTTCTTTCTGTTCCTTGGGGATTTGTTTGTGGCAGAAATTGTTGGGCACAAATCCATGTCATCTGGGGGGGGGGGGGTTCTTTGTGTGTGGAATAAGTCCAGTTTTTCATTGTTGGGTCCAAGTCCATCTCATCTGGGGGGGGGGGAAGTTCTTTGTGTGTGGAATAAGTTCATTTCATCCTGGGGGGGGAGAAGAGTCTTTTTTTCTTCTGGGGGGGAGCTTTTGTTCAAGTCTTCCTCTTCTGTGAGTTTCTGTGCGAGTCTTTTTCTTCTTGGGTTTTTGTCAAAGTTCATTTTTGTTCTTTGGGGAGAGCTTTTTGTTCAAGTCTTTTCCTTCTTGGGTTTCTGTCAAAGTTCATTCTTTTCTTTGGGGAGAGCTTTTTGTTCAAGTCTTTTTCTTCTTGGGTTTCTGTCAAAGTTCATTCTTTTCTTTGGGGAAAGCTTTTTGTGCGCCTTGTGGGTGGAGGGCATCAGGCAGTTTGATGGCTTCAGTCTTGTCCAGCTGTCTGTTGTTTAGTCTATTCAGGCATGAATTGCGGGCACAGTAGCAGGTCGCAACCCTGAATTGTGTGTGGCATAGTGTAGTCAAGCCACAAAGTGGGGAGCTTTGCTCTGACCAGATCCATCTCAAAATCTGGCTCAGCGATCGTTCCAAACTTCCTTTTCAGGGGAGCACCGGTCACTCAGATGTAACAGCTGCTGCTTTTTCTCTCGAGAAGATGACGTGTCCTTTCCTCCACCTGTAGGGGTCCCGTCCACCCTCGTCTTCAGCCGTCCCTAGCAGGACCTCGAGTCAAGGCGGGATTCACTGACATCACTGGCAACTCCCCCTGAAGGAGTTCCGGAAACCTGTAGTCTTTTTGAGAGGAGAACTGGACACCAAAAAACTTGCAATTTGTCAAATAAAACTAAGGCCTTCGGATCCCATGAGCCATTTGTGGTCTGGGGAAGGTCAAACTGTGGGTAACTCCTTAACTTAACTTAAACTAAATTCTGTAATTGGCTATAATAATAATTGTTTCTTTAAACATAAAATAAAATTCCATTCTTACTATCTAAAACATTTGTATTTAATGGCAAAAAAACAACACAACAACAAATGATTTCATTCTTCAGTGAAAATGAGTAATCACTCACTCTGATTTGAGGTTATTTTAATTAGTAAGTACATTAGTATTAGTACATACATTAGTAAGTTATTCTTAATTAGCATGATCATCAAAATGAGTAGCAGGAGACGGAGACGTTTTATACTCACCTAAAATACTTTACCTTTCTCATAGTCTGTGGAAAAAGTCTAAACATACATACAGACATAGACAGACATATACGTACAGACAGACATACATACATATAGACATACATATATATATACATATAGACGGACATACATATAGACATGCATACATATATACATATAGACGGACATACATATAGACATGCATACATATATACATATAGAATTTACAATAAAAACTGTGGTTCATGTGCTCAAAATAAGTCCAGTCTATAGTCAGAGTCAGTCGTGTTTTAAAAATATAGAACCACCACATTTCAAAATCAACCTTTCAAATCAACCTTTTGAATAGATCCAAAACTCCAGGGCGTCCCCCATCTTTTTTCTCTTTGGATCTGTTAAAAATAAATACCTGTTAATTAAACGACATATACCAAAGAAATGTGGTTTGTAGGTTTATCTGATTCATCCTACAGTACAACGTGCTTCTTAAATTATCCTTTAAATGGCTATGCTTTCGAATATAAAAATCTAAAAAGTTATTTTTTGTATAACTGATCATCTAATCAATGAATGAGCTGTTTCCTTTTATGAGCCTTCATTAATGTTATTAGTGATATATTCTTTATTATTATTAGTTATTTCTAGGAACACCTCCTAATATTCCCTTATTGCATTATTATATATCGCCACTGAGTGTCAGGCAGGTTCCCTCACTCACAGCCTTTAAGTCTTGATTAAAAACCCACTTTTATTCTTCCAACTTTAACATGATGTGATTTGTTTTGATCCTCTCTGTAATATACACTGTTCACTATATTAGCTAGTTTCTGTTGCTTTTTCTATATAATTTGTTTTCGTTTTTGTTTTGTTTTTCCTTCTGTTTTCACTGTCTGCTTGGCTTGTTTCTATCGTACAGAACCTTGGTTGGCCCGCGTCAGCCTAAGTGCTCTATAAATAAAGTGGTATGGTATAAATAATCTAAGATCTCAAGCATAAAGCTATAAAAATTGTTCTAAAAATGTCTTAATCAATTCCTTTGTGGAAAACCAGACCAACCAAAATGCCCACAGTTCAAGGACAATTGCTATCCTTCCTTCAGCTCCACAAAACTTTTGCATGAAGGTTTGTGGAGACACAAATTTAATCTGCAAAAGAAAATATAAACATTAACTTGTTTCAGGGTTATGAGCTGGGATCATCATCTGTTTCATCACGGAGTTACAGGAAGTGGAAAAATAAGTCGTCAGACCCACACAAGTACTGTACAATATAAACTACAAATTCTGTGGCCTTGCTCTAGCAGGCCATATCATGAGAATGTGTTTCATTAAATAAAATTAATCATAGCAGACTGCAGTTTTGAAATACGATACCAGGATTATTGACAGATCTTCACAGATCCATACGGGGGGCATGACCTTCAGCTGGACAGTTGGCGTGGGTGACTTCAGGACCTGTTCTCATTTTCTTGTTGGAGAATGTGCTCAGACCACTCTTGTCAGAGCATCCAGTGACCGCATATTCTGGTCATGTGTGTTTGATGACCTTTGATGACCTTTTTGACAAAATCTTTGCCTTTGCTTTGCTGACAGTCTCTCATCTTAACTTTGTGGACAGTCTTTGTGGACAGTCTTTGTGGACAGTCTTTGTGGACAGTCTATTGCTTGGATAAAAGTCCAGTGCACCGCCCCCGTTCAGTGCCATAGTATTTTAAGCCCCTCGAATGTTTATTTTGAGCAGGGCAGCCTGGGAGTCCAGCCTTGGTGTTCTCGGTGAAGTCAGTGAGCCAGTTCCGGACATGCCCCAAATATTGAATCTGATCCGATCCAACAAATAACCACAGTAGTTTGTGATTCAAAAATTCAGACGCTGCATGTGTGTTTGACATGGTCCTATCTTAATGTACTGTATGTACTACTACCTATGTGTTTCTGCAAGTGTCGTGAGGTCTTTCAGACTTACGGTTTCCGCTCCACAAACATTGCGAGGCTGCTTCTAAAATAAATAAAAAATGAGAAAATAGAAAAATGTAAAAATCCTTAACAAACCAGGTTCAAAGTAATCATGTTATAAGCATTTACCTTGAATAGAGCCACCTCTGCAAGTCTGGTTTGCACAATGGAATTTTAAAATGTTCATTTACATAAAAGTGAATTTTCAACAGAGGCATCCTTTTAATCTGATCTGCATAACAGATCTAAAATCATTAATTTACGTATGAGTAAAATTGTCAATTTAACCTGAAACTAGAAATTTTACCACTTTTCAGTGGTTTACTTATCAAAAGTTAAAGCATGGGCTCCGTTTTAATCTTCCATATTATTATTACTGTATACACAGCCCCAATCTGTTCGAATAAAAACAACCCTTCTTACTGCTGTCAAAGATTATGCATTGTATGGTCAAATGATATGTTATTCTAATTCCCGTTCAAATATACCAGACCTCTTTTTGCCTCTAATGGTCATAATTTATGCGAAAACAACACCAAAATTAGGTTTTAACAGTGAAATGTGTCTTTCACTCCTGGCGAGTTGGCTGGATTCTCGTGCGTATTAAACCTACTTGCTGAAAAGTTACTTCTAATAAAGCATTTTTATTATTAATCATTACAGTCACATTATATAACTCTTAAAAGGAAACAGCTCTTAAAATCCACTTAACTGTGAAATAGCTTTTTAAAATCGATAAAACATTTTTAACGTATGCAAAAATCGTTTCAAAATGATGAATTTAAACTGAGCGTTTCAACTTACAATCTAGTCAAGTTTCTATTTGACAAGAATACTTTTTATCCTTTACAAGTGTCAAAGTTTTATCAATTTAGTTAAACCTTTAAAAGACAGAATTTACTGGCAAGTCTAAAAATAAATTTCTGCTAAATTTTTCTAAGACTTGTTATCCTAAAATGCCTAAACTTAATTTTGATCTGATTATGGTTGTTAATTTAAATTAACAGGCTTATTATAAAAGTTTAAATAGTCAATAATTGTAATTCAATGCAGTATACCGGTAATACTTGCTCTACTGTTGTTATTGTCAAGTGTTGTCATCACTCTTCATTTAAAATTCAGATCTCAAATGAGTCCCAGAGGTATAATGGGGTTAATCTGTATAAATATGCAAAATGTATCTTTATGTTTTAGAGTGGCTACGTTTTTCAAAGTGTTTAGCATAATTTTTTCTTCCGTTTGTATGCAACGCCATAACAAATGTATGTTTATACTGGTTAAAAACGGTCTTAGTTTTACACAATGGGGTGGGTTGCCAGTTGGGCTCGTTTTGGGCTTGTTTTGGGCTGGTCGCTTGCTTCTGTCGCGAGATCTGGCAACATTGTATCAAAGTTCTCATGACAACAAGGCCTCCTGAATTCTTGCCTCGTCATCATTCAGCTTTTTCGACAGAACTATTTCGATAAAAATTGGTAAGCGAATTCTCAGTTTCTTTTTGCAGAGAAAACAATTTAGAAACGTTTGGTTTCACAGTACAACGGCATTTGCACTGTCTTCGGACGGACGAAGCTTTTAGCTGGCGGCTCCGTTAGCATTAGCTTAGCTTTCATTTCCGATAAAAAACGTAATTTTTGGATTATGTAAAATCGGATGACAAAAACGGATCTGTCCGCTTGGTTCAGCGAAACAATTTGGAGTCTTTCTCGCTAAAATTTTATTAAATCGGACCGCTGATGTGGGCGCCAGGCCTACTGTTAAAACGTCCTAATTTAACGTTGTTAAGCCTTTAAAACCTAAAGTATTTGGATTAGAATTTTATAAACTAGATTGATCAACTACTAAAGTCTCTTTGTCGCATTCGGCTACATTCATGATTTAAAAAAAAGTATTTAAATATTTATTTTATATTTAACCATAAGTTATTAGGTCCTGTAAATCAGAGATGATTATGTAACCTTTTATAACTGTTCTTAATAGCAGGAAAAATACAATGGGAAATGTTTGCAATCAATCCTCTCTCAGTCACGTTTTAAATGGAATGCTGAAGTAGGAAAGTAATAATTTGTATATGTGTGTTCACAGATCCACCGAGAATTCTCCAAGCAAGACAATCAAATTTCTTGGTTTGAAAAATTATTTAAATAAAAATCTACTCCTCAACATCAACTTTAGTTCTCGTGCCATATTTATGTTTATTTTTATTTTATTTATGTATGTTTCATTAGTACTGCCTCTCTGTCAGCACAGTACTTTTCTTGTAAGTCAATACAGTATAAATTCTCACACAGACGGGGAAGGAGGGGGTGGGGGAGGGAGT
>JBBPBX010028075.1:13714-25032 GCA_038048925.1 Garcialebias charrua
CAGAGCAATTCCTAATCAGGAAGCCTTCTGTTTGCTGAGTCACGAAAACTTAGTGCCTTTGCTGCCTTACTTCTCTCAGCAGTAAGAGCTGCTTCTCGGTCGCAGCTTCTTTTCACATCAATCAGCATTCTTGTTCAGCAATTCTTGTTTTATACCAGCCAGGAGCTGGTGAAGATTCTCAGTCGTCCAGGACATGATAAAATCAAAAAAGGCGTTCAATACAGAACAACTGGACTTTATTTGTAACAAACAAGACGTTTCGCTTCTCATCCGAAAAGCTAGTGTGTGTGTACATCATACCAGCCAGGACTTTTATGTTGTCGGTTTTGAAAGATTCAAGCTATTAATTTAGAGTTAGTGTCTCATTTTTAAGATTGCATTAGGATAATCTAAATACCAGTTGATTGGTTTTAAAGCTAAATGTTCTGAATTTGTTTAGCTTTTCTTCACATTTTTGTAAGTACTGCATGCCCATGACAGGAGTGCTGAACATGAAATGTTACTTCGAAGGCATAGAAAAAAAATAGAAGTTACTTGGGCTTTGATCGCCCCTTCATCTGCCCCTTCGTCTGCCTCTGGCTTTGGGGGGACGGACAGCCTCCCTCACCGCCGGTGTCCACCATCGGGTTCGAGGGTTGCCACCACGTGGTGGTGGTTGGGTTAAAGGCAGAAGACCAATTTTGTCTGTCAAGTATGGGAAACATACACGGATGACAAATGTGACAAATTATTATTATTATTATATGCAGATATGTAGATGGATATGTGATATGAATGCATATATATACAGGTGACCCCCGATTTACGAACGAGTTAGGGACCTAAGAACGGTTCGCAGCTCGATCCGTTCGTAGGTAGGGGGTGAAAATTATATTTTAAAAAATTATTCATTCATTCATTCATTCAACCTTTATTTATCATGCTAACGGAGCGCGCGCACACATTTAAGCATGTACAGTAGTGTACTGTAATGTTAAACATTGCTATTCACATTTACAGAATAAATAAAAATATATTTTCTTACTTTGAGATGGTCAAAGCCGACATAGGTTGCCATGCGTTGATTGTTTTCGGGCCAAGCAGCGCGGGGGCCGGCAAGCCACCGCAGCTGCTCCAGACCTGTGTTAGCTAGCTGGCTAGCTTCTGCTAGCCAAGCCATGAGCTAGTGTTGGAGCGGCGGCGCGATCAATCTGCAGCTGCTGCTCCAGCCGCTGCTCCAGCCTGAGACGTCCACAGAGCTATTCCAGCTAGTAATTAATCCATATGATGCGATCCTGGTCACCAGTGTTCAAAAGGCCGGCTCCCGTGTTAGCTCCAGTGTTAGCTCTGGAGCTAGCCAGGCCGGAGGTGTAGCCAGGCCGGCCGGAGGTGTTCGCACGGCGGCCTGGCACGATCGGCGATAAATCCGCTGCTGCCTGAGACATCCACAAAGTTCACAGAGACGTTTCCAGCTAGTAATTAATCCATATGAAGCCATCCTGGTCACCAGTCTTCGTCCGGCTCTCGGCAGCTAACCTAAGATGGCGTCCGGTGTTCTACATTAATTTGTGACCGGAGACCCCAGTGACTGAACCTAAAATAGCGTCCGGTGTTCTACATTAATTTGTGACCGTGTAAACTGAAGACCTACTTCCTGTTGCCCAAGATTGCTCAAAAATTGCTCAAAAATGATCAGAAATGATCTTTTTTATCATAATTATTATTTATAAAGCCTTTAAAACAACCAGAACATGAAATTAAGAACATTTAAACACAAAAAAAAAAAAAAAAATTTTTTTTTTTTTTAATACAGTAATTTCATATTTTTATTAAATATGATATGTTCGTAGGTCCCGTGGTTCGCAGGTCGATGGGGTCGTAGGTCGGGGGTCACCTGTATATATATATATATATATATATATATATATATATATATATATATATATATACTGTATATATATATTTGTAGGTATGGGTATGTTTATTTATAGAAATCTACTGCAATGTCATGATTATTATTAGTCTTTATGCATGTATGTTTCGTTGCTGTGTTCTGTCATGTGCTTTGCAGGATTGCGGACGGAGGTTGGGTGTGTTTGCCTTGTGCTCTTTTTGTGGATAATTGTTGTTTTGTTGTCTTACTTTCTATCTTTTCTTTCTCTCTATTAAAAATATATATATACATATCGGTGTGAGAGGATGGCTATAAGGTGAGAAGGGAGGCCATCTATAAATGGAAAAAGAAAAAAAAGAAAAAATAGAAGGAACAAAGTGGGAGGAGTTGGACACAAAGCATAAAGGTCACCAAGCATGAAACAAAAATACAGCAGTGTGTGTATGTGTGTGTGTCAAGCAGGGGTTTTGGAGGAGATCATTCATAACTTGGACTACTGTGATGTCCTGGTGCTGGGAGAGGAGCTGAGCCCAGAGCAAGAGTCTCTCCAACTGCACACGATATTCCTGCAGGGTAAACACCTTGATGCCACCAACTCCACCTCCGGCATGTCCATATATGGTGAGTCGTGAACTATAAAGCTAAATCTGAGGCATTTGTAGTCAGGTTTTATGACCACAACATTGACACCGCTGCACCAACTCTCCGCTCTTCTTGTCCACAGGTGTAGACTCCATGTCAAACTATGAACAGGTGGTTAGACAGGTCCGCTACTACAACCTGCAGCCTGAACAGCAGACAGAGAGGAGGTTTCGCCTGACCTGCTCAGAGCTCAATGGACGATACACCAGCAACGAGTTCAACGTCGAGGTCGGTCATTAATCATCTTTGTAAATTTTGATCTAGTCAAGTACATTAAACATGCACCACCGGGTAATGTGTTAATACCAGTGGTGGGCTCCGACCGCTAGAGAGCGCTAATGCGCTAATCCGCTTATAGCGTAGCTAAATAATCTGTTAGCTTTACAGCGGATTAACTAACTTTTATAATTCATACGCGGATTTGTGCTATTTTTATTTACAATGCAGTACCGTTAATAACTAATTATTTATCAGTAAAAACGAAATAACGTATTTACGAGCTCGGACGACAGCTAACAGACTATATCCTGTCAGCGCCGGATGTGGTCCGTGACAAAAAAGTGTCCCCCTCAGTCTCTTGGTGTGTGCTCTCTCTATAGCAGTTAGCAGCCAGTGTGTTACTCTGCAGCCTTATTGCTTGTTTTCGAAGAGTCAGACGAAGACTTTTTAACATGGAGGGTGAACTTGTGGATGTTTCTCAGTGGCCTACGCGACGCGTCTGGATTTAAAAAAAGAAGTTCGCCACATTAGCACTCTTCAAAATGGCGTCCGCGACGGCCAAAGAAGCCAGGATTTTACAACAAAACACGGTAAAACAATTATTTCTTTGCTGAGAAAAAATATATTTCATAGCTGACGTTATAGCACAAGTTTTTCTGAGCTTGAGAGTTTCACGAAATGGTCAAATCTGCTGGATTTAAAAAAAGTAGTTCACCATTAGGACTCTTCAAAATGGCGTCCGCGACGGCCACAGAAATTAAGAACATAAAATAGCTGACAGGGCAGCAAACTTACATACTCAGGGAATCACAAGGAACTCAGGAGACAGAGGCAACAGGAGACAATGCCAGGACAATGATAAACACAGAGATACAGACTTATTTTTGATTTGATTTGATGTTTATTCATTCATTTTAAAAGAACAATACAAAACAGTTTCATCAGATACAAGGATGAATAGACTTTTAGCTGAATGGATGGATGGATAAACAGTTAGCTGAATGATGGATGAATAGACAGCTGAATGGCTGGATAGATGGATGAATAGACAGTTAGCAGAATGGATGGATGAATACTGTAGACAGTTAGCCGAATGGATGGATGGATGGATAGACAGTTAGCTTAATGGATGGATGGATAGACAGCTAGCTGAATGGATGGATGGATAGACAGTTAGCTAGATGGCTGAATGGATGGATGAAGACAGTTAGCTGAATGGATGGATGGATAGGCAGTTAGCTGGATGGCTGGCTGGATGGATGGATGAATAGACAGCTGAATGGATGGATGAATAGACAGTTAGCTGAATGGCTGGATGAATAGACAGTTATCTTAATGGATAGATGAATAGACAGTTAGCTGAATGGATGGATGAATAGACAGTTAGCTGGATGGCTGAATGGATGGATGAAGACAGTTAGCTGAATGGATGGATGGATAGGCAGTTAGCTGGCTGGCTGGATGGATGGATGAATAGACAGCTGAATGGATGGATGAATAGACAGTTAGCTGAATGGCTGGATGAATAGACAGTTATCTTAATGGATGGATGAATAGACAGTTAGCTGAATGGATGGATGAATAGACAGTTAGCTGAATGGATGGATGAATAGACAGTTAGCTGGATGGATGGATGGATGAATGAATAGACAGCTAGCTGAATGGATGGATGGATAGACAGTTAGCTGGATGGCTGAATGGATGGATGAAGACAGTTAGCTGAATGGATGGATGGATAGGCAGTTAGCTGGATGGATGGCTGGATGGATGAATAGAGAGCTGAATGGATGGATGAATAGACAGTTAGCTGAATGGCTGGATGAATAGACAGTTAGCTGAATGGATGGATGAATAAACAGTTAGCTGGATGGATGGATGGATGGATGGATGGATGGATGGATGAATAGACAGTTAGCTGAATGGCTGGATGAATAGACAGTTAGCTGAATGGATGGATGAATAGACAGTTAGCTGGATGGCTGGATGGATGATCTTTAACAAGTTCTAAAATCATTAAAATTTAACCTCAGCTTGTGCCTCTGACCCAACAGAACCTCCTTCAGCAGCAGAATCCTCTGTGGTTCTCTGCAGGACTTCATCAGTCTGCAGGACTTCATCAGTCTCTCTCCTGGTTCTGGAGGAGTTCTGACCCACTCTTCTTTCCATTGTTGCTTCAGTTCTTTGAGGTTTCTGCTCAGCTCTCTGAAGGTTTCAGGTTCAGGTTCTGGACTCTGACTGGGCCGTTGATTTGATTTGATTTGATGTTTATTCATTCATTTTAAAAGAACAATACAAAACAGTTTCATCAGATACAAGAATACAAGTAGGATAAAATGAAAGGAGCAGAAAGAAGATGAAATCTTATTATATCTGCCCCTTATTTCACAGTTTGTTCAACCAATGATAACCTTCAAACTACATCACAAAATGAATAACTCTACTTAATTTTTCTAACTGTAATACACAAACACACTAAGCTACATCATAAGTACAACATAAGTGTAATACACAAACACACTAAGCTACATCATATATAGTTTTTGAGCAAGTCCTTTTTGACCTTTTTCTTAAATGTATACTGTACATTATTATTATTTTTTCTTCTTTCGGCTTTTTCCCTGCGTTAGGGGTCCCCACAGCGATCTAGTCGCATGAAGATTTGGCAGTTGTTTTTACGCCGGATGCCCTTCCTGACACAACCACAGACCACCGAGCAACCACAGCCCTCTGTGTGGAGCAGAGAGCTGATATCTAGGGTTCCCGGGGGAGCAGATGTGGGTTAAGGGCCTTGCTCAAGGGCCCAGAGTGGGGAAGATGAGGGTGGAGACAGGTGTGACTGCTTCACTTATCCCACCCACATCTTTGATGTTGTCGGTACCGGGGCTTGAACCGGCGACCTTCCGATCACAAGCGCACCTTCTTAACCTCTGCGCCACCACTCCCTCTTAAATGTTTACATTGATTTTGCATTTTTAACATCACTCTCCAGAGCATTCAACAATCGAACTCCCTGAATTGAGGTAGACCGTCCCTTTAAGCTGGTTCTGAATTGTGGTTTGATGAATATCTGTCCCTTTGAGATTGTAATAACTTTGTCTTTTTATAAAATTTCTTTGGATATTTAAAGGTAATGTGTTATTATGAGCCCTATACATAACTGATAAAATACTATATTCTACCAATTCCTGGAATTTCAATAAATTTAGCTGAAGAAACAAGGTGTTTGATGGGTGACTGAAATGTTTTCTGGTGATTACTCTTACAGCTCTCTTTTGTAAAATAAAAACAGGCTTTGTAATTGTTTTGCACGCTTTTCCCCAAACCTCAATACAATAGATTAAATGTGGAACAATGATTGTGTTATACAACATATACAGAGCTTTATCAATTAAAAAATCCCTGACTTTATATACAGGTACATGAACACACAGCATGACAATCACAAACACCTGGACAACAAAATGGAGGAGATAAGCAAGACAATTAACAGAGAGACCAGGGAGTGTAGGGATGGGGACCCACCACCTGAGAGCAACATGCTTACAACTGTTATCTTGAAGTTCTGTCTCTGTGGCCCTCTAGGGTGTAGAGAGCCACAGAAACGGTTATGGTAGGCCGGATTTGGCCCACGGGCCTTGAGTTTGACACATGCGATCTAGTGGTACTAAAAGTAACAAAAGAAGAAGAAAAAAACAGCCAAATATGTCAGCAGTTTAGCTAACAGACTTTGGAATGGGTACATTTTGTCCTTGTGAAACCTGTTGAAGAGAACCAAACTAAATACTCTGAAACTCAAACAACTTACTGTATAACAGTTCATGCACCGCTAGTTGGCAGTGTAGTGCAAATATTGCATAACTTGCTGCTACCAATTGTTGAATTTAATTAGCGGATTAGAATTAGCTTCCCCTAATTTTCATAAGACATTAGTGCTTTTGAAATTGCGGACCTAAATAAATTAATTAGTGCTTTAGAAATAGCGGAACTAATTTTTGGATTAGCGTTGCCCACCACTGGTTAATACATTTAAAAAGAAAACTAAGACCTCATTAAAATCCTAAGAAGAATACAGGCAGTGTTCAACAGGAAAGGACAATCAGTTAGTCTCAGTTTCAGTTTGGCAAAATAGAGTTAAACTCTGGCAAAGCTGAGGAGCTAACAGCTAGCCTGAATGTGGCCAAGATCAAAGTGGATTGCTCCTTTCTTAAAGGGGACCACACATGCAAAATTCACTTTTTAATGGTTTTTTTTACTCAACTTTGGGTATTTACTTCATAAAAAAAAACAGTCCTTGTGCCAAAAAAATGCACCCAGTGGTTTATTTACTCTAAGTAGATTTATTTGTCTGTGATTAAAAACGCTTCGTTTCACACTTCCTGCGGTTTGTGACGTCACAAACCGTAGCCAATCACCTCAAACCTGAGTGGGTTAGGGTAAAAAAGAGCTAATTTTAAAATAACAACATATTAGAGATACTGGCTGTTACAGAGGGCGTAGTTAATGTAAATAGGTCTTTGTAGGGCGTGGCTTTCAGACCTCATTATTCATAAACCGGTCGTTTAGAACGGAAGTGAAATTTGGCAGAATTAGAAAGGGGATATTTTATTATCTAAGCATTATTTTGTGTATAAAATTGACTGAAAATGGTCTGGATAGCCCACAGATAAAACCACAAAAAATTATATATCCTACATTTGGTCCCCTTTAAAACAATATAAATCTCTAAAAAACTAACGTTTTTCATGTGAACTCAATATTTCATAGACCTTCTAAATAACTGTCAATTGCCAATGAAATGATCGTGTACATAGAATTCTGTGGTAATTTTCAAGCATACAAAGCAGAGGCACAGCAACCTGCAGCACTTTAGGTGTAGCGTGGAGTCACTTTCATATTTCTGCAAAAATAACCATGTAATAAAAAACTGACATCAAAGGTTTGTATAAGCATTTTCACAAACCACCATGAAATTTAGACAGATCCAGCAGACCCAAAGCAGAGTTTGTTATTATAACAATCAAAACTTTTTCTTGCCTTTTTTTTTTTTTTTTTGACAAATGTTGCTGGAAATGCCCTGAAAAGTCGTCTGGAACCCACTTTTGGGTCATGACCAAGTTAAGAATCCAAGGTGTATAGGCTTCAAAATATTGGTGTTTACATGAACCAGTTTCTTTAAGTCAGAAATGTTTTGTGTCCCATCCGGAAGACTTCGTCAGTCTGCAGCCTGCCAACCAGATCTGTCCCATAAGCAGCCTTCACTGCTGTGTTTCAAGTCAAACCTCCTGTGGAATCTCAAAAGCAGGTTTTAACACATGCAGACAGGGCCAACCCATCCAAAACAATCACCATGTAGAACTATCAAATGTTTTAGGCCAGATGGCCAACTTGCAACACGCAGAACAGCCTGAGGCAGACGGGTGGGCCCTGTTTGCATGTGTTAAAAAGTAGGGATGCAAATCTCTCAGTGTCTGGCAATTTGATTTAATTCCGATTTTTTTTTTGTGTGTGTCACGGTTCGATTCAAAATCAATTTTTGATTCAGAAACGATTTTTCTATTGAAATGGTCATAGATTTGGTTTCATTTATGTACAAAGTAATTGACAAGCTGAAATTATTAAACAACAATGTAAACAAATAAAACATTTATTTAAAACAACAATTTTAGGTTCCTTGCTCTATCAAATCGTTTTGTATAATTTTATATTCATACCAAAATCAGGAGAAAATATAGGAGTGCATAATATTCTGTAATTTAAAAACTATTATTATTATTATTATTATTATTATTATTATTATTATTATTATTATTATTATTATTATTATTATTATTATCATTATTAATTATAGGTTAGCTTAGCTGCCTGGCTTTTTCTAAAATAAAATATAAAAAAAAATGAAGAAAAAAGTTTAGCTGGTTTTGGATTTGTTACACTTGATGAAGTTGACAAAGTTAAATAAGTTTCCATCTCTACTAAATGCTAAGCTGCGGAAAGAGCTGTGCACCAAATGAGTCCAGACTTAGTTCACAGATGTACGTCCCCAGACATACATGTTTATAACACATTTGAACTTTCGTAGTACAACAGCTCAGTGGTTAGCACTGTTGCCTCACAGCAACAAGGTCCTTGGTTCAATCGCTGGTTAGACCTGGGGTCTTTCTGTGTGAAGTTTGCATGTTCTTCTCATGCTTGCGTGGGTTTTCTCTGGGTACTCCAGTTTCCTGCCACAAACCAAAAACATGCATATTAGGGTACATTCACACCAGCCCTGTTGTCCCTAACTCTAGCCCATTTGCCTAGGAAGTCCGGTTCATATGGGGAGGTGTGAACGTGCCATCGAACTCTGTCACGAAACAAAAAGGCGAACTCTGGCCCGCGTAAAACCTAGGTCTGGTCCGGTAGAAGAAAACGAGCGCGGTTCGAGTATGGTGTGAATACAAGCAGACCGGGCACCGCTCCGCAAGCAGGAAGCAGACTACAGTGCAGGGCAAACAAACACGCATTTCTCTTACCGCATATGGAGCCGTCAGCTTGCCTTGTGTGGAAAAATAACATTATCCATGGTCTTCTGCCTCATCTTCCACTCATGCTGTGTCCATTGTTGAAAAATGACAAAATAGAACTCCTAAAACTGCTAAAATTTGATGCCACTCCGTTTTTGTTTTTATTTCCAGAAGAAGAAGTGTCTTCTTCAGAGGTTTTTAGGTTGTTTCTTTCAGTAGTTCTTGGTGCAGCGCCACCACAGGCGAGTGAGGAAACAGGTTGGTTTGAACAGGTTGGCTCTACTGCACAGTGCAGTGTGAATGCAAACCCACCAGCTCAAATGTAAACAAAATGTTATGAATATTGGTCCCCAACCAAACCAAGTCTATTGGACTACCTGGTGTGAAAACAACCTTAGGCTGCCTTCAGGCCCAGGTCTCCCTTGCAAAAGAGACCTGTGATCTCAGGGGGATTTGCTTGGTTAAATAAAGGTTAATAATGTCATAATCACATCAGAGTTTTGATTGGCTCAAAGCTGAGGTAGGAAGGAGTTAGTTCCCTAGGTTTGTCTGCTTGGTGCCCATATGTATTTATGCACTTTTTAAAAAGTATTTGACTTAGCTAAAAACTTTATATAAATTATTTCACAGACACCTGGGGTCCGGGGACCCCAGTTTGAGAACTGCTGTGTTAAAGCACTTAAAACTGAAGTTACTGTGGGATTTTGTTTTAATTAAAATGCATCTATGAAATCTTTAGAAAAATTGCATGTAAATAATTATGTAATATCATGTTGACAGCAATGTACAGACTGTGATAGACTGGTGACCTGTTCAGGGTGTACTTCACCTCTTTTCCGATGACAACTGACACCAGCTCTCCTCAAACCTGAACAGGAATAAGGAAATAGTTGTATGGTAAAGGTCTATAAAATACAGTTCAAGTGATCTGCTGTGAAGTGTTGGAGATCAGGGTGGCTGTGACTGAGTGGTTAAAGCAGTCGTCCTCCAATGCAAGTGTTGGGGGTTCGATTCCACCAGCATTCACATGCCGAAGTGTCCCTGGGCAAGACACAGAACCCCCTCATTGCCTCCGATGTGTATGAATGTGATAAAGCACTTTGTAGAGATCTAGTAGAGGGCTGGTAAATGAGGGCACAGGTTGTGTTGTAAAGAGCTTTGAGTATATTGATAAGATCAAAAGGTCCTACATAAGTGCAGTCCATTTACCAATTACCATCAAAGTCCAAGTAATAATTATTATCCTGTCAGGATTAGCTCAGAAAGATGAGATAAAACCCTGTGGTGTAGACAGAATCTCCAAGGCCAGGAAGTTATGTAAAAATAAACACTTTAAGAATCATAAATAAACAGCTGTTGTGGCAGCAAAAACACTCACATGTAACAGGAACGAGAGACATAGGGGAATACCCGATGATGCGCCGACAAAGGACAAGACTCACAGACCAACTATATATACAGACAAGACAGGACATAATTACAAACACCTGGAAACACAAGGATGAATTCAGTATAAATAATTAACACTAGCTCTACCAGTTTTTGTCAAAATGACAATTCTACCTATGCAACCCATGGGATTGTCAAACTGACAAATTGAATTAGCATTTTTAAAGCCATTGGTATGTATATGAGGCCATTCCAATCTGTTGGCGGGGAGGAGGCCTTGGGGCATATTTATATAGTCAGGTAAATCCAGTGGTGGAGAAAATACTCAAACACTGTACTTAAGTAAAAGTGCAAATAAACAGACAAAAATATACTCTAGTAAAAGTAGAAGTACCATATTAATATTTTTACTTAAGTAAAAGTAAATAAGTACTTGCTTTTAAAAATACTTAAAGTATTAAAGTAAAAGTAATTGCTGAATGTATTACCTAATGCAATGGCCTACAATACCATAAAGTGTGTGATATATATATATATTATATATATATATATATATATATATATATATATATATATATATATATATATATATATATATATATATATATATATACATATATATATGTGATATATATATATATATATATATATATATATATATATAGATATATATACATGTATATATATATATA
>JBBPBX010028076.1:0-15593 GCA_038048925.1 Garcialebias charrua
CTATTAAACACTATAGAAACATAAAAAATAGGGATGCACCGATCCACATTTCTCACTTCCGATCCGATACTTATTAACTGAGTATCGACCGATACCGATACTTTCCCGATCTGATACTGTTCAGGTATGTGACTCTGTATAATGAAACTTTTGTACCCAATGTATTCATTTTAACATTGTGTGAGATAAACCCAATGAAGACACTCTTAAGCGTTACAATAAGGAACACACAGACTTTAACAGAACACAGGACAGGAGGCAAGTATACCACACACATGTCCTCCTTACTCATGGTGCAGCTGAAAAAACTAAAAAAGCGCTAAGCATGATGGTAAAGACAACACAGCCACTCCCCTTAACCAATAAGAGAGTGGATTATCCACCTTATTCCTACGCCCCATGACGCTTTGCGCGAAATGTGCACACGACTTCCGGTTGACCGGAAACACCGTTTGTTTACATGCGAGTAATACAGTTGAAGACAGTCCAAACTTTGTTGTTTTAGTTCATTAAAAATGTGGGAACACCACTCGTTTTGTTAAAAGAGGAGGGACAAATAAAAAGAAATTACAGATGTTACCTGATCGCGCAGACATAATTTAAAAATACATAAATAGCGAACGCGTTTGCTCCGGCCTCTCGGCTAAGGTTTGTTAGCAGCTATCTCGGCTAAAAATACCGGTCGCGTCTGAGATCTATCGTTTTAAGACAGTAAATCTTCCAAAACTCTCATTAATAAACCCTCCCCGAATAAAAAGATGTTACCTGATCGCGCAGACATAATTTAAAAATACATAAATAGCGAACGCGTTTGCTCCGGCCTCTCGGCTAAGGTTTGTTAGCAGCTATCTCGGCTAAAAATACCGGTCGCGTCTGAGATCTATCGTTTTAAGACAGTAAATCTTCCAAAACTCTCATTAATAAACCCTCCCCGAATAAAAAGATGTTACCTGATCGCGCAGACATAATTTAAAAATACATAAATAGCAACGCGTTTGCTCCTGTCTCTCGGCTAACGTTTGTTAGCAGCTATCTCGGCTAAAAGTCACGGTGTTCTGTAACACCGGTCGCGCCTGACATATATCATTTTAAGACAGTAAATCATCCAAAACTCTCATTAATAAACCCTCCCTGAATAAAAAGAAATTACAGATGTTACCTGATCGCGCAGACACAGCCATAGAGTAGGATGCAGGAACACTCTTTCTTTGTTTTGGGTCCGTGTTGAAAACACTGTTGTTTTAGCCAAAGATTTAGCTTGGTCCGGTTGTTGGTGCAGCCGCGAACAGCACAGCAGGTACCTGAACCCCGGTAGGACATTTCAGTAAACGTTCCGTTTAAACAAAAGCTGTGTTTGCTCCGATAAAATGAATGAAAATAACTTTCAAAAACACCCGCGATCCATACTCCGCCTATGGAATACAGGCACTTCCGGTGTCGGACAGGAAGTACAATGCACATTCGTTTCTACAGTGACACCCCCAAGAATAAGGTGGATAGCTGGAAAACAGATTTAGCTGGGAAACTTTTCCAGCTAAATCTGGAAAACTAAAAACAACAGTAGCTCATGGCTCACTGCTAAAGCTGGAAAACTAAAAAAACGCTAAGCATTATGGGAAAGACAACAAAATCCACTCTCTTATTGGTTAAGGGGAGTGGCTATGTTGTGTTTCCCATCATGCTTAGCGCTTTTTTAGTTTTTTCAGCTTTAGCTGGACAAACTATTGGTTATAACTATTGGTTATAATGGGAAAGACAACAAAATAAACTCTCTTATTGGTTAAGGGGAGTGGTTGTGTTGTCTTTCCCATCATGCTTAGCGCTGTTTTAGTTTTTTCAGCTGCACCATGAGTAAGGAGGGCATGTGTGTGGTATACTCCGCTCCTGCTTCATGGAATATCTTACAAAAAGATCTGAAGCTCTCGACCTTGACTTCTCTAAATGGTTTTCAGAATCTGTTGGAATCCTGGCAAAAACCAATGCAGATTTGTTCCTGTCTTTGATTTTATACGTCTACCTTATAATGTTTTGCTAGTTTTTTGATACTTTGTTAAAAGGAGGAATGTGATATATGTATATATATATATATATATATATATATATATATATATATATATATATATATATATATATATATATATATATATATATGTATATATATATATATATATATGTATGTATATATATATATATATATATATATATATATATATTTTTTCTCTCTCTTTTGTTTTCTATTGTTTATTGTTTGATTGTTTATTGTTTAAGGAAATTCTACCATTGCTGTTCATTGTTCTTTAGTTTTAGCAGGTCGCTTTCGTAAATGAGCCCATGAGGTTCAAAAGATTTACCTGACTAAATAAAGGTTGAATGAATGAAAAGTGTGTGGTTACCACAGCAACAGCTTTAAAAAAAATTGGCACTGGCTCTTTTTACAGTTCTTATAGAGTTCATCTATTCATTTCCAGCTTCTTAGAGCAAGGGTGCTCATTACGTCGATTGTGATCTACCGGTCGATCGCGATCTACCGGTCGATCGCGGAGACACTACTAGTAGATCGCAGCGTGACATTAAAAAATTGTCACCCTATCAAACATCTCATCACTTGATTGACATACAGGGCAACCAATCAGATGACAACTGAATTTTGAGCTTTAGCCTATCAAACATCCCATCACTTGATTGACATACAGTGCAACCAATCAGATGACGAGATTTAGGTCACCGCTCATGTTAAAAACAATGGCGCGAAGCGCAGCAAAACATTCAAGTGAAAACAATCAGCGAATTACCTCAGATTTTAAGCCCTTGCTAAAACATGAGTGAGAAACCTGGACCAAGTAAGAAGGCAAAAACTTATCACTTTTATACGGAATGGGAGGTGGACTTTTTTTCAGTCATTTTTCACTCACCAAACTTCAAAAGTGAAAGCCGCCACTGAAGCATCGTTCCGGGTGAGTCACGCCAGGTGTTTTGTTTTTTGAATGTCCAGAGGACCAGACTTAGCTTTTTAGATGTGACATTAGTATTGATCCTCAGCAATTTTTACAATTATACTTTATTTCTAAAGCCTTTTAAAACAACCACAGCTGCAACAAAGTGCTGTACATATAAAATCATTTTAACTAATCATCACATCTTTTACTCTTTTAAATAAATTATTTTTCACATATTTCATCATTGCTTCTTTCAAGAGCTCCATACCTGAAAATGCCTCATGAGAAACATCTGCCTGCTCAAAGCTGCTCTGACATTCTTCTGTCTGTTGTGAGCCACCAGGGGGCTAATTAGCATTGAAGCTAACATGTTAGCTGATGAACTGTTGCTCCTCATTGTGTTTTGCTGTCACCAGCCCTGGGCACCTCATGTGGTCCCTGCAGGCAACCAGGTGCCCACGGGCACAACGTTGGTGACCCCTGATTTATTATATGTGTTGTGCAATATTGGCTTATAGTTATGCAAGGTACATCAACATACATTGTATATAAAAAATAATCCTTAATGCATTTGAAGATAATTATATGTTTTGCATTTTTGTATTGGTAGATCATTTTGACTTGGTTGTTTTATAAGTAGCTCGCATGCTTAAAAAGTGTGAGCACCCCTGTTCTACAGTCTGGTTGACTTAAATTTCAAAGCATTTCTTGTATGTTTGTTTATTTTAGATTAGATTGTTAAAACATTATGTTGGAGTTTTGGGCTGTGCTGCTTTGGCATTGTTCAGAAACTCTGAGTCATTTAAACAATATTAAAATAAATTTAGAATTTTAATATTGATTAATATTGATTCTGGGTGGAGTTTGCATGTTCTCCCCGTGCATGCGTGGGTTTCCTCCAGGTACTCCGGTTTCCTCCCACAGACCAAAAATATGCATGTTAGACTGATTGGTAACTCTAAATTGTCCTTAGGTGTGAGTGAGAGAGTGAATGATTGTTTGTCTCGTTTGTCTCTATGTGGCCCTGTGATAGACTTGCGACCCGTCCAGGGTGTACCCCGCCCCTCGCACTGTGATTGCTGGATATGGACACCGGTGACCCCCGTGACCCAAAAATGGAAGAAACGGGTAAAGATAATGGATGGATGGATGGATGGATATTGATACCAACTAATAAACTACATTAAAATAAGAAATATGTTGATTGGTTCCCCAGCTAAAGTAAATAAAAATATTTCAAAATAGATACAAATTATAGCTATAGATGCAAAAATATTTACCTTCACATTTCATCTAATTTTAGAAACAAATGTATGTCAGTAGGGACTCAAAGTTTCCCATGTGGGAGTTCCTGTTTTGTCTTGCTGCTCTGAAGACACTGGGTGGCACCAACATTTCCTTTTTTAAATAATATATTTTTATTATTACACACAAACAAGGACAATAAACAAACAAATATAACAGACTGAGACTAATAGCGAGAAAAGAAAAGAAAATAGAGAAAAAAGTAATAATAATAAAAAAAAAAATAATGAGGTCATCGGGGACGAAGGTCATCATTGTCTTATAACAACTAATACAGACAAGTTACCTGAAAAGTTACCAAATCCCTCATATTACACAGCATATATGCTCCGGTACCACTCTAGTTAGTGAATTAAAGACATTCAGCTTGTTTTTGATTCCTTATATATTACCCATTTCAACCAATATTCTTTAAATTTCTTCTCCTGGAGTCTTAGGGAAAAGGTAAGCATTTCCATTTCATATATTTCTTCTACAATAGCTGACCAATCTTTCAATATTGGTGAGCTCCCATTGCGCCATTTTCTTGTTATGGCTTTTTTCCCTGATAACAGTAGTATTTTCAAAAGGTATTTATCCTGTGTGTTAAGATCAGTCGGTAAATTACTCAGATATATCGTTTGAAAATTGAGTTCAATTTCAAAATCAATTATTACTCTTATTTCTTTGGTTACTTCGAACCAAAAGGTATAAATCAAAGGGCAGTCCCAGAAAATATGAAAGTGGTCAGCCATTACATTGTTACATTGTCTCCAACAATTCCCCGAATCAGTTCTTCCAGTCTGAGAGAATATTCTTTTAGGTGTTATAAAAAACCTAACCATGTTCTTCCATGAAAATTCCCTCCAATGACTCGAGCTGGTGGTGGAGTTGTTAATTTGACATATGTTTGACCACTCATCCTCTGTCAATGTTATTTTTGCCTCCCTTTCCCAAGTATTTTTAATATATAGGGTTGATATTTTTTTATTAGATTATAAGCAAGCATATAGTCTGGAAAGTTTCTTTTTATAAGATTTACCTTTATAAGCATCCATAAAAATATTAACAAGATCTTGCTCATGTTTTCCCAATGATCTAATATTCTTATTAAAGTGATTCCTGAGCTGTAAGTATCTGAAAAAGTCTTGTTTGTCAAGGTTAAATTTTTCCTGCAATTGTTGGAAGCTTTCCAGTTCAAATCCAGAAGAAATCACGCAGTAAGATGTTAGGCCTTTTCTAGTTAGTTGTTTGAATCTAGAGTCTAGATGTGCTGGTATAAAATCCTTATCATGTTCTATCCATCTTAGTAACCGAGTTTTCGACTCCAAGAGAGGGTTGCGGATTTCTTTAAACCAGATGTCCAGAGAGACTTTTGTGGAAACACACAACTCATCTGAATATGTGGTCTTGAGTTGCTTATCCCCCAACAGAGCTTGCAAGGGGACATCAATTTGACTTAATTCCAGATCTTTCCATTTTGCTTCATAGTGTTCTTCACACCAGTAGACCATGAACTGTAGTTGAGCTGCTCTATAATAATTTTCCAAACAAGGGAGTGACCTTCCTCCTTTATTTATTGGTAATTGTAAGGTTTTATAACGTACCCTTGGTTTTTTATTCTGCCATATAAATCTGGAAATCATCCGATTCCATTCATTAAATTGTTTGTTAAGAATTTCTATTGATAAGGATTGAAAAAGGAATAATAGTTGTGGTAAAATAATCATTTTTATGATTTCTATTCGATTATATAAATCAAACGTCAAAGGGGCCCATCTATCCAAGTTATTTTTTATTTTATTGGTTATAGTACCATAATTTGCTTTATATATTTTATTTAAGTTTTTAGTGATAGTAACTCCTAAATATTTGATAGTTTTTGCTTTCAAGTTAAATTTGAACAAATTACTTATATCCTCATGGGGTGAGTAGTTAAAGCTCATGGTCTGAGTTTTTTCAATGTTTAATTTATAACCTGAGTAAAGTCCAAACTGTTGTAAACAGGACATGAGTTTAGGTAGACTGGTGTCTGGGTCAGACAATGTCACCAAAATGTCATCAGCATATAAACATGATTTATATTCTCTTCCTTTAAATATGATTCCTTTAATTTCCGGGTCTTCCCTAATTTGTTGAGCAAGTGGCTCTATAAAAAGAGCAAAGAGAATTGGACTCAGAGGGCATCCTTGTCTACATCCTCGTTCCAAGGGGAATGTGTCTGCATGTGGGTGCGAGAAAAAAGTGAATTCCTTGGTCCCTGGATGGCATTCCCTCCAGATATCAATTAAACCAACCTTTTTAATCATTTTTTTAATATGCAGTGATTCAGAGTTAATTTTTTTTAAGGGTTCGAGGAATCCAAGGGGGGATGTAACTGTGCGTTCCAGTCTCCTCCACAAATCAAAACACCAGATGTTTCAGCCAGTATGAGATCAAATATTTTATCAATAAATGTTTTGTCATGTCCTGGAGGTCTGTAAACATTAAGTAAAGTTACCTCGTTTGAATCTAAAGTGCCCCTCACTAAAACAAAACGGCCTTCTTTGTCTGCTATTTGTTTAGATACCTGGAAGTCTACATTGTTTGCAATTAATATTGCCACGCCCCTAGTGTGTCCATTTGTGTGGGATGAATAAAATGTCTTTTTAAACCCCATTTTCTTCAACTTTTCATGTTTCTCTTTTGTTAAATGAGTTTCTTGCCAAAAGATAATTTGTTGCTGTTCTCTCTTCATTTTAGCTATGATTTTTCCTCTTTTAATTGGATTTTGTAACCCATGAATGTTAATAGTTATAAATTTATATTGCTGTTGGAACATAGACTTTCAAATAAATAAATCTCTCTAATTTATACCTCCAGGATGACCTTAAAAATAAAACATACATAAAAATCAAAAACAAAAAACATGAAACTCGAAAACAAACAAAACAAACAACAGGAAGGACTTCCAAAACAAAGTGACTCGTTAAGGAGTCTAAGATGAGGAGAAAAGTCCCCACGAGTGTCCTATCGTGGGGGGTCTCTCCCGTGCAGACTGACATAGCTCAGGGTGAGTATGAGTTCAGTGCACAATCAGACCCTTTGAAACCAGCTCCCAAAACAACGGTTATATCTTGTTCATTTATTATTTTAAATCCGTAACGAAAATCTTTTAACATCAGCTAAGGATAAATAAAATGATATTATAATGATGTCCGACAATGTCTTTAAGTCAAAATATTTTGATCTTAGTCCACACTTTGGGTCAGAACATTTTTTTTCACCCTTTCATTTATTTATCTATTTATTATTATTATTTTTATTATTAATGAGCAGCACTTAGCTTGTAGAAGTGGATGTGTGTCCGTCCTCATAACGAAATCCGCTGAGTTTTTCCCGTGCTCGCTCTCTGTGCTTGTCGGAGCCCGGCTGCCTGGCCCCTGCCACCTTCCAGGATAGTCCATCCAGCTTCTCCATCCGCGTCTCTGCTGCAGAGTCATCTCTGCTGCTGCTTTCTGGAGCGAGATCTCTCTTCTGTAGATCTTTCATGGCGTCCGCCGCGTTGTTGTATGTGGTCGGGCCGTCATCAAAAAACACACGGAGTTTAGTTGTTGACAAGTTTCGGAAGCGGATACCTTTTTCCTTCAGAAGTTTTCTGACAGGTGCGTAAGCTTTCCTCTTCTTCTGGGTCTCTGTCGTGTAGTCCTGGTCGAAGTAAATCCGCTGCTGGTTGAGATAAATTTCTTTTTTCTTCCAAGCTGCTCGAAGCACCAATTCTCTGGTTCTGAATGCCAAAAATGAAATCACCACAGAGCGGGGGTTTGCGCTCTGCGGTGGTTTAGGGCCCAAAGCTCGGTGGCAGTTTTGGATGTCTAAATCAAAGTCTTGGAGTGACAGCTCGGCCTTAATGAAATCAACCATAAACTCCAACAGGTTGTCTCCCTCTGTGTCTTCTGGGATCCCGTACACACGGATGTTATTCCTGCGTCCGCGTGCTTCTAAATCAGTCAGTTTGGCTTGCAGTTTATCTTGATTAATTAAAGTTTGACACAGCACCTCTTTCGCCGCTGCGGTCCACTCCTCCACTTCTGATACACGTTGTCAAAGTCAAAGTCAAAGTCAACTTTATTGTCAGATCTGCAATATGTACTGTACAGGACATACACAGGACCGAAATTGCGTTTCTCTCAGTCCCTCGGTGCAACAGTAAACATCTAAACATTGAAACACTGAAACATATAATAATAGACATAAGCATAAAATAGTAAAACTAACACTGTCCTGAGTTTTTTGCATAGTGGTATAAGAGTATGAAAATTTACACCAACTCTAAAACTAAAACATTAAACATTTAATGAACATAATACTGGCCTGAGTTTTTGCATACTAGTATAAAAAAAGAGTATAAAAAGTATAACTAAAATAAACTAAGGGTTTCTAGCATTGACATTTGCAAAGTGGCAAAGCAGCGTATGAGTTAATGTACACAGTATATGTATGAGGTAGTAGTTGATGTTGTTATAGAGGCAAAAAGTGGCATATGCAGTAAGGCACATTGGGCATCCCTAAATAAGACCGTTCAGAGCACACTGTATATGTATCAGCAGTGGTGTAGATATTAGAGTAGTGTAAATGTAAACAGTAGTAATTACATGTAAGCAGTAGTAATAAAAGTAAACAGTATTAATAAATGTAAACAGAGAATGTAAACAGTATTATGATTATAGGCAGTGATGTAATACAAACATTAGTGCAAGTATGAGAAGTAGTGCAAACTGTATGAGCACATGACCGAGAGTTTAGTGAATAACCCGTTTGATGACACAGAGTCCAGTGTTAAAATCTTTGTGTTGTGTGGTAATGTGTGAGAAAGTTTTAGTGTTAAGGCAGTTCAAATGGGAGGGGGGGCAGAGCAGGCAGAGTGTTTAGCATCCTGACTGCCTGATGAACAGAGCTGTCTCTCAGTCTGCTGGTTCGAGCCTGGAGACTCCTCAGTCTCCTCCCTGATGGCAGCAGTCTGAAGCAGCTGTGTAGTGGGTGTGTGGGATCACCTGCCATGCAGTGGGCTTTCCGAGTGAGGCGTTTGCTGTGTAAGTCCTGCAGTGAGGGCAAGGAGGTGCCCACGATCTTCTCAGCTGCTCTCACAATGCGCTGGAGGCTCTTGCGGCAGGATGCAGTACATGCACCAAACCACACAGTGATGCAGCTGGTCAGGACACTTTCTATGGCACCTCTGTAGAAGGTGCTCATGATGGGGGTTGAAGCTCCAGCCCTTTTCAGCTTGCGGAGAAAGTAGAGACGCTGGTGAGCCTTCTTTGCCAGTGCTGCAGTGTTCCTGCTCCAGGACAGGTCCTTTGAGACGTGCACTCCCAGGAACTTGGTGCTGTCTACTCTCTCCACTGCGGTGCTGTTGATGGTCAGAGGGGCATGTTGGGCATCCTTCTTCCTGAAGTCCACAACAATCTCCTTTGTCTTCTCCACGTTGAGAGTGAGATTGTTGTGTCCGCACCACAAGGCCAGGCGGCTCACCTCGTTCCTGTAGTCCGTCTCATCGTTGTTGCTGATGAGACCCACCACTGTTGTGTCGTCCGCAAACTTGATGAAGTGGTTGGAGCTGTAGAGACTCCTCCGCCTTTTCTTTATTCTCCTTTACATCCAATGTTATTTCGTCAAATTTTTTATTAATCTCCTCCTGGAAACTTTTAAAGTCTCTCTTCATATCAGCGGTTAATTCATCATGGAAGCGGTTCAGCTCTTCCTTCACATCAGCGCGGATGGCTATTACCTCTTTGTGAATAGCTCCGATGCTGGCTTGAAGTTTCTCCATAATTATGTGTGGCTCCGGAGCGTCTTCCTCGACTGATGATTTAAAAGTTTCCTCATCTGTCTCTTGTTGCTGTTTTGATTTCTCGTTACCTTTTAGTGTCTTTACCCTTTTCATCATGAAATAGTTGATTTTTTGAATGTTAAATCAGCTTTAGAAAAGGGAATTTATCAAACCGAGCTGGGAGCGCTGGTTCAAACGCGTCTTCTCACCTCCACGTCATCCGCACCAACATTTCCACACCTAAAGACACACCTTAATGAGACACTGGAGTAAAAAGGCAGTAGATGACTTCTCCTCGCTGCTGTAGCGTTACCTGCCTCTGGTAGTCATGCTTCTAGTCCTTTTGTGTGATCCTTGAGAAAGATATACCTGTGTTCCTTTTGCTATTTACAGTATATCATCTTGTGAAATACTTGTGCCTCGACTCCTTTGAAGAACTCCTCAAAATATCATGTCTCCTCAGCTGCCTTCCTCACCTTCCAACCACATGCCCTACTACCCAACCTACAGTAAGATCTAAAAACAGTATCATCCTCCTCTTGGAAAATATCTTCTAACTCGTGTCTTTGCTCCTCATGGTTCCTGAAGTGCTTTATCACCCACTGCAAATAAAATTTAAATTTATTCTGTCTTGAAGTTTGTTCACACCTCAGTCCTTGTCTCTGGGTGTTCAGTTATACATAACACCCCACATTGATATTTTTGGAAGTTTTTATAAGTTTTTAAGTCATAATTTGAAAAAAAAAGCATAAAAATTTCACTAAGACAAGAGCAAATCATGTTTGCAATCTTATTTTTCTCCTTTGGTCATTTAATATTTCTTTAGAAAAGACAGAGTGAGAGAAACAAACCAATGATGTTAACCACATTTTCTGCGATTGGAAGTGTTTTCAAGTAAAAGATAAATAATATTGTCTTCAAGACATGTCTTTAAAACTCTATCGAGCAACACCTGTCACCCTTCTCCCTTATGACAAGCCACCATTACTTGATGGTGTGATCACACCGAACAGCGTTTCAACTTCCAAAAAGCTGGTCACGCACGCAAGTGGACGCACTTGTGAATGCAGCGTGTCCAGACCTGAACGCCAGAACGCGAAACTGCTGCTGGGTGTGTGGGAGGAGCTTACCGGTATACCGAGTCCTCACTGCACTCCGCCAGGCGAGGAGCTTTTTATTTCTGTCTCTGTGGAGCAGACTTGACTGGTCGTGAAGGAATTGTCGCGAACACACAGCTACAATGAGTTTCTCTTCCATAGTCCATGACTCCGCGGGTTTTTTCTGTGTCCCACAAACAATACGTCACGTAGTTGCGCAATCGTTTCCGCGTCACATAGGGACTCTCCCCCTGACCCCCTCTCTTCTCCCCCCGACTCTCCCTGATCAACCAATCAGGGAGAGTTGAACGGCGTTTGAAAGTTTGAACGGCGAAATCTTCAGCATGGTGAATGCGTGGTTTGGAGGCTGACGCGGGTTCACGTGCACGGAAAAACGCTTTCCAGCACGCTCAACACGCACGTGACGTGACGCCCGACGCCAAGACGCGGCTGGAAGCGCGTCCCCCATTGACTTTGCATGTAAGCTGGACGCTCCTGCCGTTGAAACGCTGTTCGTGTGATCACACCATGAGGCTGCAGAAGAGCCCAACTCTCTGCTGGAGCATTACATTGCTTACTAGTATTTATGCTTCTGGCCTGTTTGTGAGTAAAGAGAAAAAAAATTATTCTCCTTGTCTCCTTCGTGTTACAGCCTTCCTATCTGAGTCTCTCTCGAGTCCTGGTCCTGCTGAACCACGCTCATTCCTGGATGAAACCGTCTCTCCCGGGTACGTTGCCCTCCAGTCACTGGCCTGCCACATCTGTGTATTCCTTGGGCCACACTCTGGAACCCCTTGGTCCTGCCTTCTCTGCCCGAGTCCCAGGCCAACACTGTAAGTGTTATAACTCGAGGAACCCAGAGTTGTATGAGACCCAGAACGAGGCAGACACAGGCAAGTACAAAGTGACAGTGTTTATTATTTACAGTGGTAAGTTGTTTCTCTGCAGATCCTGGAAAAGTAGGGAGATGGTCAGATGAGGTTAACAGGAGATTAGGCAATATTAAAATGCTGAATTCTTTCTCTCTTACAGATTAGAGGATGATGTTTGGTGTCTTGTCTGTAAATTAGACTAACAAATTTCTTTGAGAAGCCTCTGTTTGTTGGTTGGGAGTTGTTTTTTGTCAATTTACATACAGTGTTGTGTCTTCTGTCAGAGACCTCAAGGGAACCCCCTACTGTTAAGGTGTGATCTGTCAATTTACATGTACAGTATGTGTTACCTCAGCTTGAAATTTACATATGATGGTGCGTGGTTCTGTTATAACTTCAAACTTCTCACAGTTTGTTCATGGAATTGAGAAAGCCTCCTGGATGGGAGTCGAAACGTTTTCTGTTACAAATAAAGTCCAGTTGATCTTGTATTGAACGCCTTTTTGATGATGTTTGGTCCAACTTCCAATCCTTGGGGGAGCTCTAGAGAAAGACAAGGCTGGGGGTCCAGTAGAGATGAGGATGGCTGGCAACTGGTGAGGACAAGGCACAAGAGAACCAGGGCGAGTCTTGAGGAGAGCCAGGACAGGGGTAGAGGGGAACCAGGGTCAAGGCAAGGCACGAGGAGAAATAAGGTGGGACCAGGAGAACCAGGATTGAGGAGGCAGGAACACTGGAGACAAAATGAGACTGGTAAGTAATTTACTTTCTAATAATCCACAGGCCAGAAGTACAAATACCATAAAGATAAAGAGGTCAGTATTTAATATTGACCTCCTCATTAATTCTTACAATAGGATGGTCAATGCTCCAGCGAAGCGTAACACTGGACTGCAGTCTTATGTAGTGGATGATCCTCATCAGGTTGATGGCCGTCAGCTGGTGTCAATCAACGGCTATCTTGGACGAGGAGCTGCAGGCAGTGGTACTCTTACAGTAAGGAGAAAAAATCATAATCAGATCCTTCACCTATGTCACTCTTCTTGCTCTCCAGGGTTCCAGATATCACCTTTCCCTGAGTACTATTATTATAACTGTAAATAAAAGCCTTACGTCTTGGAATTTGTCTCATTCAAATACTATCTGGGTCCCCTGTGTTATGACAGAAATGCTCTGGCCTAAAAAAAACACCCAGCAGGAGACTGAGAATGTGCAAACTCCGAACGTTACTCTCTGCACAAAAGGATTAACCAGCAGGAAGCTACACACCAGCAGATTCTAATTTTGCTGCAAACAAACCAATCCAACCAACAAGAGCTTGGAGGTATGCTATTACAGGTAGTCCCCGACTTACGAGCGCTCTTAGGTCCCGGACTTACGAATATGCATCTCATAAAAAATAAAAAATAATAATAATAATTTTTTTTATTTTATTTTATAAATTAATACATGTACAGTACTGAACAGTCACCAAGCACTTAGCCTATCCTAACACAGTTTTTAAAGATGAAGGAGTGAGTTGAATTGTCTCCCTTTCACATAAAGGGAGCTAGCTCCCTTTATGTGAATGGAGCTGCTGGGGAGGAGGGAGACAATTCAACTGACTCCTTAACTGTGTTAGGATAGGCTAAGTGCTTGGTGACTGTACAGTACTGTACATTTATCTATTTATAAATAAAAAATAAAAATACTGTATATACTGTATATTTTTAATAAATAGATAAATGTACAGTACTGTACAGTCACCAAGCACTTAGCCTATCCTAACACAGTTTTTAAAGATGAAGGAGTCAGTTGAATTGTCTCCCTCCTCCCTGCAGGCTCCATTCCCATAAAGGGAGCTAGCTCCCTTTATGTGAAAGGGAGACAATTCAACTCACTCCTTCATCTTTAAAAACTGTGTTAGGATAGGCTAAGTGCTTGGTGACTGTACAGTACTGTACATGTATTCATTTATTTTAAAAAAATTGTTTTTTTTTGTGATCCTCTTTACGAATTTTTGACATACGAGCGCCCCCTAGGTACGGAACTTGCTTGTAAGTCGGGGACTACCTATATCATTAAATCAAAGAGTATCCTTCATACTTAAAGGTAACCCCGTGATACCAGCTGCCGCTGCTGCCCAACCACAACTGAACCCTTGCCACCTGATATCCATGAGGTAAACAATAAGCCATCTTAGTTTTTGTTGGTAAACCTGACCAGTCTGGTGGTATTTTGTTACAGTGCTGACTTGCCTTCAAGAGAGCTCCTCAGCTTTATGCCTCCGCCATCACTAAGATCAAATACAGGTAGTCCCCGAGTTACGACAGAGTTCTGTTCCTACGCCCCGTCATAACCCGGATTTCGACGTAAGTCGGAAAACTCATACACACTGGCCGCCCCATATACACGTACATGTACGGTACTGTACAGTTACCAAGCACTTAGCCTATCCTAACATAGTAGCTACCCTACATAATTATCAAAAAACACATACTAAACATTTGGAGCAATAATGAAGGAAAAAAATAGTTAATTTTTTATTGGGAGCTGGTGAAGCCTTCCTCCGTCTGTTAGCATGTTAGCTCGTTGCACCTCCAAGCTCTGCAGCTTCCTGCTGCTTCACGCGGTCCACAGCATTTACAGCAGGGTCTGTTAGCATGTTAGTTAGTTGCACCTCTGGTCCAGCTCGCTGTTTCTGCCGTCTGGTGACACCGTACACCCGTACACCTCCGTGCACCTTTTGTTTACGACGTAAAACCGCCGTCAGCTTGGTCAATCTGCCGTATTCCGTTGTAAAACCGCCGTCAAACTCTGTCCAGTAAGGTCTCCACCTCCACTGCTTTGCTGTTTCTGCCGTGAAACTCGATCCAGAGTGGGTCTCTCTCTGTGTTTTTCTGCTGCGTCAAGCTACTGCTACTTCTACCGTCAAACAGGAATTGGCTTTTCAAAGTACAGTAAATTTATCAAAAAATATATACAGTGTATATATTTTTTAATGACATGCGTGACGTAACCACAAAACGTTGTAACTCGAGACCGTCGTAACCCGAGGACTACCTATACTTCATCAGCCAGTTGATGGGTGACGCACTTCGCTGGGTGCACAAGAGGTTTTCCCATGATATTGACTTGTAAATACCCTGATGCATGCTCAATAATCCAGGTAGAAAAATCTAAAAAAGCTAAGTCTGGTCCTCTGGACATTCAAAAAACAAAACAAAACAAAAAAAAAATTGTAGAAACGTTTCGTCTTTCATCCGAAAGACTTCCTCAGTCTGAGATGCTGTATTCAGCTCAGTCTTATAAATAGCACCCTCTCACAGTGGATCAACCAGTTGGCTGATGACAGCCGAAACCAGCTGCTCACATGATCAAGGAGGACCATCAGCCTAACGATGGATCGTTAGCACCCTGATGGTTGTTTGCTATTCACAGAGGGCTGAGTGATACTAGCAATAACAGCATTGTAAGAGGGGGACAGTTGAACCCGGAGGCCTCCACCCCTGTTTAATGATGGACGGTTTCTTTTCACAAAGATGGCCTCCTTTACTCCTCTCTCAAACCATCGTTCCTCTCTATCAAGGATGTGAACATCTTCATCCCTGAAAGA
>JBBPBX010028076.1:16093-36826 GCA_038048925.1 Garcialebias charrua
CAATTTCTTGGAACCCAAAAGGGATGCAATGAGAACATATACTGTATAGAGGAATCTAGATTCTGGGATCATCCATCCCTCCACTTCCCCAGTAGAGTTTTTTCATCTCTAAGAAAGATAAAACCTTGGGACCGTGCATATACTACAGAGGCTTAAATCTTATTACCATTAAGAATAAGTACCCTCTACCCCTCATCAATTCTATTCACGAGCAGCTTCATTCAGCCACTATCTTCTCCAGACTAGATCTTCATAATGCTTACCACCTGATGAAGATAAGAGAAGGTGGAAGACTGCTTTTAGAACACCTCTGGGGTACTTTGAGTACCTTGTAATGCCTTTTGGATTGACAATTGCCCCTGAAATTTTTCAGGCCCCCATGAATGATGTCCTCAGAGATTTCATCAATGACTTTATATTTCATGTATTTAAATGATATTCTCATCTATTCCCAAGACAAGAGAGGACACACCCAGCACGTCCAGACAGTTCTTTCTGAGACTCTATGAAAGCCAAATATTTGTTAAATCAGAGAAGTATGAGTTTCATGTGTCCCCTGTCTCATTCTTGGGCTTCAAATTTGAGGGTGGCCAATAATGAACTGACCCAGAGGAGACAAATGCAGTGATGGCGTGGCCGGTCCCAGAAAATAGTAAACAATTTCAGCATTTCCTAGGATTCACCAACTTTTACAGGTGATTCATTAAGGGCTACAGCCAGATTGCTGCCCCGCTCACCCAACTAACGTCCACCTTGTGGACATTTAGATGGATCCCTAAGGCCAACTCGGCTCTCAGTAAGCTAAAGCAGCTCTCCTCTTCTACTCCCATCCTTTGTCACCCTGATCCTAGGAGACAGTTCATTTTGGGGGGTGGATGCTTCTGACACATGAGTGGGGATTGTACTATCCCAGAGGGACCCTTCAGACAACAAGGTACATCCTTGAGCATTTTTCTCTTGATACCTCTCTCCAGCTGAACAGGACTATGATGTTGGCAAACGTTAACTCCTTGCTGTTAAGCTGGCTCTTGAGAAGTGGTGACATTGGTTAGAGGATACAGAGACACCCTTTTTAATATGGTGTAGCAATATGAAGGAGAGAGATGGAGGAAGAAGGGTGACACTTTCTCCATCCCCTTCACTACATTTGTTTTATTTCTTTAGCTTTCGTTAGGGCACCAGCTGGTCAGTTTACTGACCAACAACTTTACTGACCAACAACAACAAAAAACAACTTTTACACATTACCACACAACACAAAAATATTTTAACACTGGACTCTGTGTCATCAAAACGGGTTATTCACTCAACCCACGGTCATGTGCTCATTCAGTTTGCACTACTTCTCATATTTGCACTAATGTTTGTATTACATTACTGCCTATAGTCATACTACTGTTTACATTTATTACTACTGTTTACATTTATTACTACTGTTTACATTTACACTACTTTTTATATCTACACTACTGCTGATATATATATTCTTTTTACTAGCCTTATTGCATATGCCACTTTACCTCTATACCAATATCAACTACCTCATACATATACTGTGTACATTAACTTCATATGCTGCTTTGTCACTGATGGGGATTTTAAACCCCTGTTACCTTAATAAAAACCACACAAAGATAAACAAGAGAACAGTGTTAAATCAGACAAACAACTTTGCAAAGGGGAAGGGCTTTTAATGTCCTTTGAAACTTAGTTTGGTCTCAAATACATTGTCCTGCACAATTCCAAATTGTACTGGACATGACAAGCTATTTAAACAAGAAGCAGGTGGAGTTTGACAAGCTCTGACGTCTTACAGATAAAACAAACAAGTCATGGTTCTGATCAAACAAGAACATCTAATCCAAACATTTGGTCAAGGCTAGAAGACTGTCTTTTCTGTATCAAGAGAAAAGCAAACAACATGTTTGTACTATCAAATATAAGTGTTTAAAGGGAACAGAGAATATTTGATATAAGTGAGCTGGGTTATAATTATTGGGTCAGAGTAATTAGTTTTAGATGATAAATATTGAACATCTCCATCATTTCATCCTCTTTATCATATATAAACTGATCATTATCAATCAGGTGAGCGGTGCGGAAAACAACCCCTGAGGCCGAATTTCTAATTTAGAGGCAAAAACTCACACCACCGTCCCGTGCCTCCACAGTAACGCCCTGAACATGCAGAATCACCTTTTTAGGATGGTTTGAGAGATTATAAAGTTTTGGAGAACTCTGTTGATTGTCATATTTCATGACTTATTTCAATGTTTGAGAGAAATAAAGATTTTGAGGAGAATTTTGCAATGAGTATGGTCTCACTTTATGGCTTATGTCAAAAGTTTTAAAAGGAATAATATATTTAGCAGGGATTAGTCTATTTACCCACAAAAACTAAGTTTTTCCAAAGAAATAGAACTTTTGAGAAGAAACATATATATATATAAAGGAACTAATCTATTTGTGTTAAACAAATAAAAGAAATAAGCTATTTAATTGGTTTTAAAATAAAAAGAACCAATCTAATTTGTTTTAACCAAAGAACCAATCTAATTTGTTTTAACCAAAAAAGAAAAGAACCAATCTAATTTGTTGTGTTAAACAATTAAATGGAACTTATACACTTTCAAAGATGTGGGAAATAATTCTCAAACACACAACAAAATAGCCCTTTATGGGCACAAAAATAAAATAAACTTTCAGTTAGTTTGGAACTTCTTTGATATCAACTATTGCCCATGAAAGCGAAAACAACCGGTTTGAACTTAAAAAAAATGAAATAGATCAAACATTCTTCTTCACAGCATCCATGTCTTTTTCTTCTTGGGTTTTTGTCAAAGTTCATTTTTTTTTCTTTGGGGAGAGCTTTTTGTTCAAGTCTTTTTCTTCTTGGGTTTTTGTCAAAGTTCTTTTTTTTTTTTTCTTTGGGGAGAGCTTTTTGTGCGCCTTGTGGGTGGAGGGCATCAGGCAGTTTGATGGCTTCAGTCTTGTCCAGCTGTCTGTTGTTTAGTCTATTCAGGCATGAATTGCGGGCACAGTAGCAGGTCGCAAACCTGAATTGTGTGTGGCATAGTGTAGTCAAGCCACATGTCTTGACAAAGTGGAGAGATTTGCTCTGACCAGATCCATCTCAAAATCTGGCTCAGCGATCGTTCCAAACTTCCTTTTCAGGGGAGCACCGGTCACTCAGATGTAACAGCTGCTGCTTTTTCTCTCGAGAAGATGACGTGTCCTTTCCTCCACCTGTAGGGGTCCCGTCCACCCTCGTTTTCAGCCGTCCCTAGCAGGACCTCGAGTCAAGGCGGGATTCACTGGCATCACTGGCAACTCCCCCTGAAGGAGTTCCGGAAACCTGTAGTCTTTTTGAGAGGAGAACTGGACACCAAAAAACTTGCAAATTGTCAAATAAAACTAAGGCCTTCGGATCCCATGAGCCATTTGTGGTCTGGGGAAGGTCAAACTGTGGGTAACTCCTTAACTTAACTTAAACTAAATTCTGTAATTGGCTATAATAATAATTGTTTCTTTAAACATAAAATAAAATTCCATTCTTACTATCTAAAACATTTGTATTTAATGGCAAAAACAACACAACAACAAATGATTTCATTCTTCAGTGAAAATGAGTAATCACTCACTCTGATTTGAGGTTATTTTAATTAGTAAGTTATTCTTAATTAGCATGATCATCAAAATGAGTAGCAGGAGACGGAGACGTTTTATACTCACCTAAAATACTTTACCTTTTTCATAGTCTGTAGAAAAAGTCTAAACATACATACAGACATAGACAGACATATACGTACAGACAGACATACATACATATAGACACACATACACATATACATATAGACAGACATACAGCCGTATAGACAGACATATGTGGTTCATGTTCTCAAAATAAGTCCAGTCTATAGTCAGGGTCAGTCGTGTTTTAAAAATATAGAACCACCACATTTCAAAATCAACCTTTCAAATCGACCTTTTGAATAGATCCAAAACTCCAGGGCGTCCCCCATCTTTTTTTCTCTTTGGATCTGTTAAAAATAAATACCTGTTAATTAAACGACATATACCAAAGAAATGTGGTTTGTAGGTTTATCTGATTCATCCTACAGTACAACGTGCTTCTTAAATTATCCTTTAAATGGCTATGCTTTTGAATATAAAAATCTAAAAAGTTATTTTTTGTATAACTGATGAACTAATCAATGAATGAATGAGCTGTTTCCCTTTATGAGCCATCATCAATATTATTAGTGATACATTCTTTATTATTATTAGTTATTTCTAGGAACACCTCCTAATATTCCCTTATTGCATTATTATATATCGCCACTGAGTGTCAGTCAGGCTCCCTCACTCAGTCTTTAAGCCTTGATTAAAAACCCACTTACATTCTTTCAACTTTAACATGATGTGAGTTGTTTTGATCCTCTCTGTAATATACACCGTTCACTATATTAGCTAGTTTCTGTTGCTTTTTCTATATAATTTGTTTTCGTTTTTGTTTTGTTTTTCCTCTCGTTTCACTGTCTGCTTGGCTTGTTTCTATCGTACAGAACCTTGGTTGGCCCGCGTCAGCCTAAGTGCTCTATAAATAAAGTGGTATGGTATAAATAATCTAAGATTTAAAGCATAAAGCTATAAAAATTGTTCTAAAAATCTCTTAATCAATTCCTTTGTGGAAAACCAGACCAACCAAAATGCATTCCCGTCAAGGATAATCTGCTATCCTTCCTTCAGCTCCACAAAACATTGAATGTCTGTGGAGACACAATTTTAATCTGCAAAAAACAAAAAATATAAATATTTACTTGTTTCAGGGTTATGAGCTGGGATTATCTCTGTTTCATCACGGAGTTACAGGAAACGGAAAAATAAGTCGTCAGACCCACATAGTACAATATAAACTACAAATTCTGTGGCCTTGCTTGTCTAGCAAGCCATATCATGAGAATGTGTTTCATTAAATAAAATTAATCATAGCAGACTGCAGTTTTGAAACACGATACCAGGATCATTGACAGATCTTCACAGATCTATACGGGGGGCATGACCTTCAGCTGGACAGTTGGCGTGGTTGACTTCAAGACCTGTTCTCTTTGTCTTTCTGGAGAACCTGTTCAGCTCCCTCTTGTCACAGCATCCAGTGAGATCTTTGTTTCTGGGCGAGATCTTTGCTCCTGGGTGAGATCTTTGTTCATCATCGATCCATCACACCCGGACCGCATATACTGGTCATTTGTGTTTGATGACCGTGTTCTGACAGTTCTTTGTGAAAGTCTTTGTGGTGTCTTTTGTTCAGAGAAAAGTCCAGTGCACAGCCCTCGTTCAGTGCCATAGTTCTTTAAGCCCCTCGAATGTTTATTTTGAGCAGGGCAGCCTGGGAGTCCAGCCTTGGTGTCCTCGGAAGTCAGTGAGCCAGCTTCTGGACACGCCCTTAATATCAAATCTGATCCGATCCAATCAATAACCACAGTAGTTTGTGATTCAAAAATTCAGACGCTGCATGTGTTTTTGACATGGTCCTATCTTAATGTATGTACTACTAACTATGTGTTTTTGTAAGTGTCGTGAGGTCCAGGACTTACGTTTCCTGCTTCCACAAACATCGCGAGGCTGCTTCTAAAATAAATAAAAAATGAGAAAATAGAAAAATGTAAAAATCCTTAACAAACCAGGTTCAAAGTAATCAATCAAGTAAAGAGTGATTGAAGTATGTATTTGAGCAAGATGGCTGCCGGGTGCGGACGTACTGAGGAACGCTCTGCTCCTCGGGAGTCATACTAATCACAAAAACTAAAGCGGATCAATTTGGAAAACTCACTTCTCTCAGCGGGGTTATCACTTCTTTCGCTGGTTCTGAAGACGGCCGAAGTCGAGAGAAGGCGAAGGAGAGACGGTGCCTCTGCTACCGGCGTTGGCCCTGTCGAGGGCTAGTGCCTGGCTCGTTTTTTCCTTGTCCGGAGTCGGGTCCGCAGTTGGAGGGCTGCCATCTGGAGACGCTTGGAGCCGTGGTGGGAACGGACTCTTCGTCGCCGGTGGTGAATGGACGTCGGCCCTTCGCCTGTCGAGCTACAGGAGCTAACGTTAGCTAACGAGCTAACATCTGCGGCTAGGCTTTGGGTGTGGAGGCGTTTCTTGGCGGATGACGACGGATGACAACGCGGAAGGGCTGCTGACCCAGATTGCTGGAGTGACGTCACTGGCTGTTTTTGACTGCAGGAGCGCATATTGCAGGAGGAGACTGGAAGCGGGCGAAGAGGAGGTCTGTTTCATTCTTTCCAGCTGACATTAAGTGGAAAATTATATAAAAATGGCAGGAAAATCAAGACGTGAAAAACAAGCTCTGAGTGAACAAAATCCTGATGAACTTGATGAAATTAAGAGATCACTGAACTTTATCAGCTCAGAAATTACAACAATTACAGCTCAACAAAAGCTTCTGATGGGCTTGTTTGATGAAATCAAGCAACTGAAGTCACAAATAAGTCTGAAAGACAAAAAAATTCAGAATTAGAACTGAGAATTGACGATTTAGAACAAAACGCAAGACAGGAAAATCTGGTAATTACTGGCTTGGAAATAAAAAATAGATTGTACTCTAAAGTCACAAAAAATGAAGGAATAACGGAGGATTCATCACCTGAAGAAAAGAAGACTCTAGAAGACCAAGTGGTGTCCTTTCTTCAGGACAAGGACATTGAAATTGACCATGAGGACATTTCTATGTGTCATACTATACCCAGTAAAACTGGTAATCTTAAACCAGTAGTAGTTGTGAGGTTCATCAGTAGGAAAATTAAAAATAGAGTAATCATGCAGGCAAAAAAAAAATTAAGAGGAACAAGAATCTACATAAATGAACACTTAACAAAAAGAAATGGTATTATTGCAAAGGAAGCCAGAATGCTAAGAGAAAAACACAAAATAGTAGCAACATGGACAAAAAATGGAAAAATCTGGATCAAAGTGCAAGAAGATTCACCACCGAAAGTAATACAGGATTTATCTGACTTGGAAAAGCTTAAGACATAAACAGGTTATGCTCAAGATTCACTCTATCATAAACATACATCAAAAATACTATAAAGTTAACACCATGAAGAATAATTACACAAACTTATGATGCCGTATGATAAATCGGACCTTAAAATATATGATGCAGATGAAGAAATAGAAAACAATGTACTTCCATTATTCAACAAAAGTAATTATTATGACGATATTCAATTTAATGATATAAAGATACAGGATGAAAGCATCTCCATTATTCACATCAACTGTAGAAGTATTAATGCTAGTTTAATGAGGATAACTGAATATTTAAAAAATCTAAACAAAACATTTTCAATCATAGCACTCTCTGAAACATGGCTAAATGATGACAATATCGATAATGCTTTTATAGAAGGTTATGAACTATATTACAAAAACAGACACAAAAAAAAGGGTGGAGGAGTAGCTCTATTTGCTAAAAATGGAATCAAATGTAAACAAATTGATGCTATGTCTATAGCTGTAGACAATTTAATGGAAATGGCAACTATCGAAATAATAAATAAAAATGACAAAAATTTAATAATAAGTTGTGTATATCGTGCACCAGGGTCAAACATAGAGTCATTTACTGACAAAATCTTGGAGTTGTTTGGAAAGAGAGGTAACAAAACTGTCTTTTTATGTGGTGACTTTAACATCGATCTGGGTAATTCAGAAGACTCTAATGTTAGTGCATTTGTTAATGCAATGTGTAGTTTGACCTTGTTTCCTTTGATATCAAATCCGACCAGAATAACAACTCATAGTAAAACAACAATTGACAATATCTTCACGAACTTGACTGATGAAACTAATATAAGTGGTATTTTAGAAACTGATCTCAGTGACCACTTGCCAGTTTTTACGATTTGTAAAATGGAAAATAATTTCAGAAATACAATTAAAAGACCAAAATATAAAATAAGCACGACCAAAAGAGCAATAGAAAATTTAAAAAAAGATTTAAAAAAACAAAATTGGAATGGTGTGTATGTGGATGACGTAAACAAATCATATGATGAGTTTATGACTATCTTGGATACCCTGTACAAAAAAAATTGTGTGCAGAAAAATTCCACGCAAAAACGCAATGTTGATCAACCATGGATGACAACTGGACTAAGGAACGCATGTAAGAAAAAGAACCATTTGTATTCTTGTTTCCTGAAAACAAGAACCCCTGAGGCAGAAATCAAATATAAAAGGTATAAAAACAAATTAACAGGAATTATAAAAAAACAGAAAAAGGAATATTATAGTAAATTGCTACAAAACACACGTGGGGATATGAGAGCTACTTGGAATGTAATGAACAGTGTCTTAAACAAACACAAAAAAGTAACGTGTATGTCCAAATGTTTTGTGAATGAAAATGATGTAATGCTAAATGATAACGAAGTTGCAAATGGATTCAACGATTACTTTGTAAACGTTGGATCAAATCTTGCAAAAACAATTTCCAAAGTGGACAAGGACGTGTGTTACTTAATTAAAGGTTGTGAAAATACATTGTTTCTAAAAGGGACGGATAAAGATGAAATAATCATGATAGTTAAAAAATTTTCAGATAAAAGGTCTAGAGACTGGTGTGACATGGATATGATGGTTGTCAAGGACATAATAACTGATGTAATTGATCCATTCACTTACATTTGTAATCTGTCTTTCACTACGGGCACATTTCCTGATAAAATGAAAGTAGCTAAGGTAGTCCCTATTTTCAAATGCGGTGATAGGGGCAACTTCAGCAATTATAGGCCAATATCATTGCTCCCACAGTTTTCAAAAATTCTTGAAAAATTTTTTCAATCAGATTAGACGATTTTCTAAAAAAATACAACATTCTAAGTGATAGTCAGTATGGGTTTCGATCACAGTATTCAACATCTATGGCTTTAATGGAATTTATGGAACATATCACCACAGCTACTGACAATAAACAGCATTGTATGAGTGTATTTGTTGATTTAAGAAAGGCTTTCGACACTATTGATCACAAAATTCTCATTAATAAATTGGACAAGTATGGCGTTAGAGGACCTGCACTAAATTGGATAATAAGCTATCTAAAAGATAGAGAACAATTTGTTCAGATAGAGGAAAACAGATCAAACTTTTGTAAAATCACATGCGGTGTCCCACAGGGCTCAATACTTGGTCCAAAATTGTTTAATTTATACGTGAATGATTTAGTGATGGTGTCCAGAAGTCTAAAATGTATACTTTTTGCTGACGATACTACCTTTTTTTATTCTGGTAATGATTTAAATGAAATGTCTGAATGTTTAAATATGGAATTTGTTAACTTACAAAACTGGTTCAAATTAAACAAACTATCATTAAACTTAGATAAAACTAAATACATGTTATTTAGTAAAAAAACAAACACTACGGGTTTCTCTCTAAAAATTGATGATTTTGAAATAACCAGAGTAAGTGAAATGAAATTCTTGGGAGTGGTGATAGATGACAAGCTCACTTGGAAACAGCATATTAACTCGGTTAAAACTAAAATATCTAGATCCACAGGTGTCTTGTATAAAGTTAGGGATTTATTGAATGAAAGAGCATTATACTTGCTTTATAATGCCATAGTTGTTCCACACTTGATATACTGTATAGAGGTTTGGGGAAAGGCGTGCAAAACCTTGACGAACCCTATATTTATTTTACAAAAAAGAGCAGTGCGAACTATTGCGGGAAAACCCTACTGCCATCCTTCGAATATATTGTTTAAACAACTTAGGTTGCTTAAGTTTTATGATTTGGTAAATTATAACATTTTGTTGGTAATGTATAGAGCTCATAAAAACTCATTGCCTCTAAATGTTCAAGTGCATTTTGTAAAAAGAATGAGCTGTTACAACCTGAAAGGAATGGAGATTTTTGCAAAGCCAAAATACAGAACTAGTTTGAAAGGACGGTGTGTTTCAATACAAGGTGTTGACTTGTGGAATAGTTTAGAAAATGTAATTAAATTTACAACATCCATTATAGTCTTTAAAAAAATTATCAAAGCAAATATGTTAATTAAATACTAAATACTCAAATCGCCAAATTGCAAATGTGTATTCAAATTCTGTAAATAGTTTACATTTTGTATCACTGTTGAGTGCCTTGGAAATTTGTATATTTGATTGAGTTATTTTATTGATCTCGCTTTTTTTTGTTGTTGTTATCATTATAGAAAAAAGGGGCAGGTATAATAAGATTTTTTTCTTCTCCCTGTCTCCTTTCATTTTACGTTTTTCTTGTCTTCTTTCATTGTATTGTTACAATGTAAAAAATGTTTTTCTTTACAAAATGTAAAATGAATAAATAAATAAATAAAAAAAAAAAAAATTTTTGTTCTAGGGGTCCGTCAGGATGCCGAACCTAAAGGGGGGGGGGCCTATGTCACTGTCAGAGGTCCCCGTTGACCCAACTCCCATTGGCCCTGCCTTCACACTCACTCCCTCCTGTTATTGTTTTCAGCCCCTCTTGTCATAGTTTATCTTCCCCTGCTTTGTAATGCCTATCACCCATCCTCCAGCTCAAGCCTGCACTCCATGCCATGCCTTCCTTTTCCCACAGCAATCAGCCATGATTCCACTCACCTGTTCAGCCATCTAGTTCACCTGCTCTGCACCCTTTAAAAGCTCCATTCTCACTCTCCACCAGTGCCAAATTATTATACCTCCCACGGCCCCTGATAGTGAAGCCTATAATCATAGGATCTTGTTCATGCCTTGAAACCTTGCTTTGACCACGAACCTCTGCCTGTTTTTTGATTCCTCACCTTGCCTTGCCCCATTTGGATTTATCTGCACTTCTGAACATGGTAACGACCTTGACTGCTTTTTACTTTCCCCTCTGGATTTCACCTGCCACACACAAACTAAAAAGTTTGGACTCCCACCTTGGACCTTGACTCCAGCAACCAGCAGCAAATACAATAAAAACTGTTCTTGTTTTTTGCACTCCTGTGTCTGGCTGTCTTTGAATCCAAAAACCCATTTGTGACATGGTGGGAGTTGGAGATGCACCACCGACCGGTTGACCACCTTCACCGAAGGAAAAGGTCAGATGAACCTAGGGGAAGTTTCCTGGGAGTATCTTTCAAAGTTATGTGCTGAGTAGAAAGTCACACCATATGGCTGACTTTGTACTTTGGAGCCTTGGACTGATGTTTGTCTGTAAATCTGCTGTTCTGTAGTCGATCTGGACAAAGCTTCTCTTGTGTGGTGCCAGATCTAATGGCAGTGTTTGATATAAAGATTGTGTTATGCACCCCGGGGTTTTCATATATTTTAAACCCTACTAATGTATTGTTTATATTGCCTGAGTCCTGTTGAACGCACCCTCATATTTTACTCAGCTTGTTTTAATCAAGCTTAATTAGTCAGCACTGGTGCTCACATGCAGATCCTGCCTCTAAAACAGTCTGGCTGAGCTGTACACAGGGTGGAGGCTAGTGGAGGCTTGATGAAACGAGTAGTGGCTTGTTGGATCAAGTAGAGGCTTGTGTGGACAAACATAAGAAGTCAGCTGAGGTTCATTGGAACATGCTGAAGATACACTTCAGGTAACTGAGTGCTGATAAACAGCCGTGGTGCTGTGTTGAGAAAAACACAGGGAGATCTCCACCCTCCCTGACTTTTTTTTTGGTTTGCTCCTGCTGGAGTAGGAGTTGAGCTGGTTTGCGCTCTTAAAGCAACTCTAGTTGTTTAATTAGAGAACTGCATGGGTTGAAGCACTTTAAGTTTTTGTTGAACCTCTAGCCTAGACTGGAAGTGTGGGCCTGTGCCGCTGAGGCCTAATTGAGTTAATACATTAGTGGGATTTAAAATATATGAAAACCCCGAGTTGCATAACACCCCCATGGCAAGATTTTTGGATGGGGGGAACGTGTAGATGTCACCTAAAGACACAGCATTCCTCCCAGCACCGGCCCAAGGCATAAGCGAACTAAGCGGCCGCTTGGGGCCCCAGGGTCACAAGGGGGCCCCCAAAGAGGAGCTGAGTTTTGTGGGTTTTTTAATATTTTTTAATTATATGATTCTATTACACACAACTTCATCATAAAGTTCAGATTTTTATTTTCATAATGATATATATAACATATATCATATATTTGTGTGTATGTATATTTGAATATGTATAAATCGCTCTAGAAAGGAAAATAAATAAATGACTGAAATAAATGACAGGCACCCCCCTAGTGGGGCCCTAGATGACGTTTCACAGGTAATATGAGCTTCTTGCCATGCGCAAGTACGCATCCAAGCTAATTAAGCACCTGACACGTACTGTAACTAACGCTGTCTAGATAATGTCGCAAAAAAGGGCATATATCCTTCAGGGGCTGAAAAAAGGAAGAGGAAAAAAAGAAGAGAAAAAAACGGCAAAATAAAGGTATGTTGTACAAAGTATGTCTCTTTTATCAAAAAATATTTGTGCAACTGCTGGATAAATAGCTAGCAACCTTGAGCAGTCTGGACTACCGTGTTTGGACTTGTTAACAGGGCCGGCCCAAGCCTCTTTGGGGCCCTAAGCGAAATTTGGATGGGGGCCCTCTGTTTCTACTAATTATGTGAATTACTGCAATCAACAGTCAGATGGTTTTATCATTCTCCCACCTGATAAAACTTATTGCAACTCTGACAGTCCTTTTTAATGTATATATGTAATTTATTGCAGGGATGCCAAACATTTTAATTTTGGACCACATCAAGTTCATGAATGTCCTCAGAAGGCCAGACATGACATAATATATTGATAAAACTGCCTATGAATAAACTGGTAAAATCAAGCTTTCTAAAAATAAAAACGTTGCCCATCATGCCTTTTGGGGAAGGAAAAGGTATCCTTAATAGGCAGTGGTCCTCTCATCACCTGCTCAGTCCTGTTTACATCTGAGAGGAAAGATGGCCACTCAGCTGGGTCCATTGGCAGAGCTGATGATCCTTGGTGTGGCTCGGACTTTGATGTGGAAGCTTCTGAGAAAGAGACAAAAGAAAGATGATGATTAATAATAACATAAAAGGGCAGAAAATGTTTGCGATGTACATAACTGTTAATCTGAAAATGATCTGGAGCTCAAAGAGGAATTATAGAAGATGTTTTGCTGTTAACTTACCAGGTAGATCATCTGCAGTTGCAGACACAGATGAGACAGTGGGCACATGGGGTTGCTAGACTTCAGAGTATGGAGATGGACCTAAGATGAAAACAAAAAATATATGTTAGATGTCATATCACATTTACAATTATGTTGCTTACTTTTTTAAATAAAAAGTTCAACTATTCTTATACCAGTGTGTTTTTGCTTATAATAAAAAGGAATCTGCCAGTACACCAACTGAAATGTATTTTAAATATTTTTAAATAATTTGGTTGTCTAAGTGTCTGATTTTAGAAATAATATTGGAATTATATCTCAAGATGGTTAAACAATTTTATGAAAGAGGTTTTGCTTACCAGGTAGTTCAGCAGTAGTTGCAGACACAGATGAGACTGCGGTCACAGAGGATGCTAGACTTAGCTCTGCAGAGGATGGAGACTGACCTAAGATGAAAATAACAAAAAATGTAGTTATGTTAGATGTCACTTCATACTTATAATTATGTTGTTTACTTTTTTTATGGAAAAGTATAAAAATACTTTCATACTTTGCTTTTTTGCTTGTAGTAATAAAACAAATCAGCCAGTAAAACTGAAATTTTCTTCAGACATGTTTAAACAGTATTTGTTCCTCCAAAGTCTTCTATTTTCTGCTTACGTTGTAAATAAAAAAATTATGAGTTAGTTGTGTAGGAGTTATAAAAAGGATGTTATGCAGTTAATTTACCGATTGTAGTGGGCACAGAGGATGAGGTGCTACACTTAGCTCTGAAGATGACGAAGATGGACATAAGATGAAATACATACATATGCACACACATTCCTTGCATACTTTCATTACAGACTCTGGAGTGTAATTATGACTAAAAATTAATTGTATGCTGTATGGTGAGTCTTTCTCTTACCTGATGCTCTGCCCACAGCTGAGCCTGGTAATGTGGACTCTCGCTGACAAAATATTTTAACAGTGCTCCTGCAGAATTTCACATAAGTTTGTGTAAAAAATTGTTTATTTTAGTCAAATAAATTATCATGCTCAACAGTCCACAACATATTGCCAACTCAAGGATAGTCAAAAGTCAAAGTCAACTTTATTGTCAGATCTGCAATATGTACAGTGCAGGACATACACAGGACCGAAATTGCGTTTCTCTCAGTCCCTCGGTGCAACAGTAAACATCTAAACATTGAAACACTGAAACATATAATAATAGACATAAGCATAAAATAGTAAAACTAACACTGTCCTGAGTTTTTTGCATAGTGGTATAAGAGTATGAAAATTTACACCAACTCTAAAACTAAAACATTAAACATTTAATGAACATAATATTGTCCTGAGTTTTTGCATACTAGTATAAAAAAAGAGTATAAAAAGTATAACTAAAATAAACTAAAGGTTTCTAGCATTGACATTTGCAAAGTGGCAAAGCAGCGTATGAGTCAATGTACACAGTATATGTATGAGGTAGTAGTTGATGTTGTTGTAGAGGCAAAAAGTGGCATATGCAGTAAGGCACATTGGGCATCCCTAAATAAGACCGTTCAGAGCACACTGTATATGTACCAGCAGTGGTGTAGATATTAGAGTAGTGTAAATAAATGTAAACAGTAGTAATTACATGTAAGCAGTAGTAATAAAAGTAAACAGTATTAATAAATGTAAACAGAGAATGTAAACAGTATTATGATTATAGGCAGTGATGTAATACAGACATTAGTGCAAGTATGAGAAGTAGTGCAAACTGTATGAGCACATGACCGAGAGTTTAGTGAATAACCCGTTTGATGACACAGAGTCTAGTGTTAAAAACTTTGTGTTGAGTGATAATATGTGAGAAAGTTTTAGTGTTAAGGCAGTTCAATAGCTAGTAAGCCGTTAATATATCAATATAGCCTGATGTAAAACATTTGATTAGCAAATGTTATGTATTGTGAAGTTTTAATTATTGCTATCAAGCGTTAGCAAAAACGTTGTTTTGAGCCAAAAAAAAAAGTTGTGCCAGTCAACTCATATAAAATTAAAACTCAGTTATTAACAAGTACAAACACTGTAGTCCAGACTGTTCAATATTGCTAGCTCTATTTATCCATTAGCAGTTGCACAAATATTTTTTGATAAAAGAGATGTACTTTGTACAAACATACCTTTATCTTGCCGTTTTTTCTCTTCTTCATCATCTTTTTTCCTCTTCCTTTTTCAGCCCCTGAAGGATATATGCCCTTTTTTGCGACATTATCTTATGTGTCAGGTGCTTAATTAGCTTGGATGCGGACTTCACATTGCGGCAAGGAGCGCTGGCTGAGAAACCTGTGAAACGTGCTCTACTGGGGCCCCACTGAGGGGGGTTCCCAACCACCGGTCATTTCTTTCTTTCCATAGAGTGATTTCTACATATTCAAATATACATATACACACAAATATATGATATATATGTTATATATATCATTATGAAAATAAAAATCTGAACTTTATGATGAAGTTGTGTGTAATAGAATAATATAATAAAAAAATAATAAAAAAAATAAAAATAAAACCCACAAAACTCAGCTCCTCTTTGGGGGCCCCCTTGTGTGACCCTGGGGCCCCAAGCGGCTGCTTACTTCGCTTATGCCTTGGGCCGGCGCTGCTTGTTAATAACTGAGTTTTAATTTTATGTGAGTTGATTCTAGTGGGTGGCCCTATATAATTTTTTTTGGGAGGGGGCTCAAAACAGTGCAAGTTTTGAATACAAGTTTTAGGAGTAAGTCTACTTTAAAGGAGCTATATGTAACTTTTCTAACAATATATTTTTAACATATTTCTTCACTCTGTCACTATCTCCTGACATACTGATTTTAGACAAGTAATCTCTGAAAAAAAAACTATTGTCCCCTTGCTTCTCTAAAAGTATTTCTAAAAAGCCACAGTGACACGTCGTTCAACGAAGCGCACTGGACCAGGAGAAGCGGCTTGCCCCTTCGACACGCATGCGGTGGGATACACTATGGACTCGTGGAGCGAGTGGAAGCCAATGTGTCTGACCGTTCTCTCTGTCGAAGACGTTGAAGATTTGTGGATTATTGGAATATTGGTGGCAGTTGCTCTGCTTTTTGGGATCGGCGGATGTTTCTGCTACTGGAAGCTGAGGGATGCTGCCGCGGCGATCAACGCGCTGGCGAGACTTTCTGCTCAACAAGATTCTCTGATCTGGGCTATGACCTCAACGAGCCAGCTGTTGTACGAGCTGAACCGCATGGTGGGAGCAGCCGCGGACCTGCGGTGCGCTTTGGGACTCGTTTACAGCCGACCCATCAGGGCATAGATGGGGATTTGTAGCTCGGAACCTCACATGATTCGGATTTGGACCTGAACAGCACCTGTACTTCAAGGCTGCAGTCAAAAGTACACTGTAGCCTGGCCTGAAAATAAATAAAGCGACTAATCTAATCTGGACTGTGAGCAACCTTGGAAAAAGAAGGCTTAGTGTCGCGCTCCTGCCACGTGGCCCCCCCTGGTAGGTGTTCCCTTGCCTGCGGGCGTGCTTGGGGCCCTCACTATCTGGGGTTGGGCGCTTGGGCGTTTGTCGGCTCGGCCTGGTGGCTGCCTGGTGGGGCTCGTGCCCTCTGGTCCGGTCGGGTCTGGGCCCGAGGGGTGGGCGTCCCCGGTGCCCGGGCCTCGGTGACCGGCCCTGGGGCTACGTCGGCGCAGCGGGCTCCGGCGGGGGCCTGTGAATTTGTCGCGGGCGACACCGGGGGGTCATTGTATGTGGTCGCTGGTAGGGGTTCGTCCGGTTCTTCCCCTTGGTAGGATCTGGGGAGTGGGCTAGTGGCTCGTCCTGTTCGGGCAGTCCTGGGGACTCTGGGCTCGGGGTCCTTCCTGGGGTCTTGGGCTTTGATCGCTCCTTCGTCTGCCTCGGGCTTTGGGGGGACGGATCTCTGATACTTCACAGTCGCTACTAAATGTTCTATTGGAGGAACCTTATACACTTATGCATGCTCACAACCACACACAAATGGATGCAGGGATGTATATATATATATATATATATGCAGATATGTAGATGGGTATATAAATGAATATAAAAGTATATGTATGTATACTACTGTATATATATATATCTGTAGATATGTAGATGGGTATATATATAAATGAATATAAAAGTATATGTATGTATACTACTGTATATATATATTTGTAGATATGGGTATGTGTATTTATAGAATTCTACTGCAAGCTCATGAATATTATTAGTCTTTATGCATGTATGTTCCATTGTTGTGTTCTGTCATGTGCTTTGCAGGATTGTGGACGGAGGTTGGGTGTGTTTGCCTTGTGCTCTTTTGGTTGATAATTGTTGATTTGTTGCCTTACTTTCTCTTTTCTTTCTTTCTCTCTTAAAAAAAAAAAAAAATATTGGAGTGAGAGGATGGCTAAAAGGTGTGAAGGGAGGCCATCTATAAATGGAAAAAAAAAAAAAAAAAAAAAAGGCTGTCTGCAATTTCAGATGGAGCCAAGCTGAATGCCATCTACAGACTGTGCTTATCTGAAATGATTTTCACGGACAATCTCCCTGCTTGCCATGAAATGCAACATGTCTTGTCTTATTCATTCTAAAGCTGGTAGAGTTTTTTAGACTTAATCATGGAGTGTCCTAAGATACATTGTGATAGATTCTTTTTTTGAATACCAATGATTACCCGACTGTATGTTCCTTTTTCATATCTGATTGTTGGTGGCGTGGTTTTATACTGCTGCGGCTTCCGTGTGTAATGAAATAATGGTGTATGCGGCCACCAAATGTAATGAAATAATGTGGCGTAAGGTATTTAAACACTTACTGGACCACCATTATTGTAGATGCGCAGGTCTTAGCAGATTTTATCCTGCACAAACTGCCACCAATGCGCGAGTTCTTCCTTTTTCCGATACTAAATTGCTTTTACTGTAATTAGGAAAAATGTAACTTCACAAGGGAATCCAACTTATGTTGGTCTACCAGAAAATAGACCTTTTATTGAAACTATCACAAAATTACATTAAACATTTGTATCGATATTAGCTCTGATTTAATAACTACGTTGACAAGAATTCAAATTAAAACAAACAGACATTGGGAACTTAAACTGTTGGCACATTACTTGACAGATTAATAGCTTATGAAAAATAAGAAATAGGAGGAAGAAGATGAAAGCTAAGTTAACTGAAATTGATTCTTTTGAACCAGACTGGGTGACACCTTTTTCCCCACACGAGCAGACTGCTGGGCTCCCGCACGTTCAAACACACCACGGCTCGTTACCTGTTGACGGTTCGTCTCTTGGAGATAAGAGTGGAGAAGTGACTGGACACACACGTGGATGAGTTTGTCCACCGGCCGTCCAGTTGGGACTTCAGCGTGGGTGGCTGATTCACGGTACGAGGAACTCGCCTCCCTCGGCAGGAAACAACGGTCAAGCGCACAGACTGATTTTCAAAATAAACTTCAGAAAACAAATTCTTTCAGAAATGAGTGAAAGGATCACAGTAAGGCTTTACTATGATTCCAGCTGAGACGTGGGTCGAGTTGACACATGACCGGAACGTCTCCAGCTTTTCCAGAGGAGAGAAAACCAGTTGTCAGTTAGTTCTCTCCAAAAAACTAAAGAAAAAATGCAGGAAGTGCCCTTTAAGAAGGGGGTGTGACTTAGTCACATACTTCCTGCTGATTGGCTGTCCATCACTAGAGAAGGAGTGACTTTGCAAGTGAGTGAGTTTGAGTGACAGATGATAGGGTAGACAAAACATAGAAAACATACGTGAGAAGATGCAGGTGCATGTGAACAAGCAATGTAACTTGTTTTGAGAACAGATTCATTGTTTTTAGAAAGGACGGGAGACCGAAAGCAAGCTATGTCTAGCACTTTTCCTTCGAAACAAAAACAGTTCAAACAAATACGAAGGATTGTTCATTCAACTTTAGACACTTATTCTGCATAGAGCAGACAGTTTAAAGCACGATCATTCTGAGATGTTCTCTTAACTTTGGCATATTTAAAATATACCAGCTTAGTAAAATCATCATTAAATGACAAAAATATACTGTTGATCAATTCTGAATTAACACACATTAAAGAGAAAGTTCAATCTGATTAATTAGTGTCCATTAATTCATAATAATTGTAAAAATAAAAGTGTCCATTTGTCTCCTTGAGAGTTTCAAGAAGGTGTAACACTGAGAGTTTCAAAGAGATGCAGAGAGGTGTACTTGAAGGTCAAGCCTAAAATATCAGAGATTAGGTGTATCACTACAGTCCCCCTTTTTGGAAGTCATCGCCTGTCCTTGGAGATGAGTTCCAACACGAAAGGATACCACCGAATGTCTCTGACCTCTATGTAATCCAGCAAGTGGAAAAAAAAGTCAAAAAAAGTTCAAAATTATACTCCCATAATGTTTTTGGAAATTCCATACTGTTCGTAGGTAATCCCATTGCGGTAAGCTTTCAATCCTTTGGAAAACATAGTCTGTTAACCCATGGAAAACTGAGTCTGTGATCCCTTGGAAAACAAAGTCTTATAATCCACAACGGTAAATCCACAACGATGGGGGTTATTGATTTCATCAGCAAGAATGGTTTTTAATCAGCATGTAGAGGGGATCCCTCGATTGAAGCAGAGGAGGCGGGCCTTGGATGAAGGTTGAAGACCAACGTTGGATCAGCAGGTCCCCACATCGAAGGTTGCAGGCTGGATGGCTTCCAGTCGGTGCCACCCTGGTTCAATGTGTCATGCAATTATGTGGTTTTAGGTGGGCTTATGATTGGGATTCTACATTAAGCCTTACCTATATGCACCTGGTATGTAAGCTATCATGGATTAGATCAGCTACAATTACCAATTAAGGGGTGGATCAATGCTGTAAAAATCAGAAATAGGGATCTATACCTATAGAAATGTAGAGGGCTTCTGTAACGAAGGCCTCTTCATTCAAACTATTCCTCCATTCATTATTTAGTTTAGGTTAAACTAAAATAAAAAAAATGAAATCTAGTTTGGTCTAAATGTCTGTTGTCTTTTAGACGAACGACGCAAGATTTGGTATTCCCTATAAATTTTGAAGTCTATGGCGAGACTCATCAAAATGAATAGATCTAGAATAGAAACGATCGAATCGGTCCTACCTAAATGATTGGGAGGTCAGTGTAGATTATAGTACCTTAAGTAGTATTGATCTACAATGACTCTTCAAAGATTGAGATCTTTAACAAAATGAACAGCATGTTGGCATAGTTAAATCCATTTAAGTCTTCAACTAACATTAATCAAAACCTCTTTTGGCTGGGAGTGTTCAGAAAACAATAACAACTTCAATAACACAAAAGTAGCAATTAAGCAACTAAAAACAACGTTTCACTACGTCAAACTCACTCTGGTCGTCAGATTCCAACGTGTCACACACAAGAAAAACAGTTCTTAGCTTTATAACCGATGTCAATTAAATCCTGCAGATTTAAACGGTTGTTAAGGTTAGTTTTTTGTTGTGGGTTTTATGCTTAGCGTTTCTAAGTTCTAGTTGGAACGGTTTCTTTTCGCAACTAGAATAGTTTAAACTGTTTAGTTTATTT
>JBBPBX010028077.1:0-36826 GCA_038048925.1 Garcialebias charrua
ACTGTTTTTACCATGGGTCCTAAATCCTTAGCCTGGTGTGAAGGTGAAAGAGCAAGTGAGACATGTGGTGCTGCTTCAGATGACATCCTATACCATTCAAGTTGAGATGGTGATAGGGTGACATGTGAGGCCACCCCCTGAGGACCTACAATGATCTTATCTGAGGTCAAAACCCACTCAGTATCTTGCAAAGTAGAGGCAAAATGCTCTCTAAAACAATCATCAGAGTCACGGTCATAAAAGAGTGTCAGATGTATAGGATCTGGAGGGGGAACATAGGGTCGCAGAGCATCAAGCCATGGCTTCCAAGACAAGTACGCAGAGTAGATGCCCAGTTGCTGTGTTGTTTCAGGGCGTAGCAAAGCCCAGTAGATGTCAGCGACCTCCTCCTGCGTTGGTTTAAGCAGACATTGTGAGGCTGGAGAGGAAGATGATTGTGAACAAGTCCAACAAGTCCCATTGGGCAGAGTGACTTTCAGCCCAGTTGGTTCACACAAAATGGTCGCCCCCATCTTTTTCAACAAGTCTCTACCCAGCAGGTTTACTGGTACATCCTTAGACAAAACAAAAGGATGAGTCAAAGACTGCGGTCCTGCTGTGATTAGGAGAGGTTCAGTTAAATGCAGTTTTTGTTGCACCCCAGAGAAGCCCACCACTGACACCGTGTCAGATGTGGCGTGTTCGGAAAAGTCCAGGTCATTCAACGTGGAGTATGTGGCACCTGTGTCCACCAAGAAGGACAAGTCCTTGTTCATGACTTTCATCCGTATCATAGGGTCTGCACCTCCCCCTATGGACTGGTTTCTCTGTGGGGTGTGTCATTGCTGGTATGAAGAGCTGGACCCTGAGCCATGGGCCCACTCTCTTTGTGGAGCCGGGTGCTGGCCAGCTGGAGCCATCTGTGAGTTGGGAGCTGAGTGAAGGCGTCCTTCCCTCTGTGACTGTGCTTGTTTGTGAAAACATTCACGGGCCCAATGTCCTGGCTTTAGACAAAAATGGCAGACGTCTTGTGCTCTGTTTCCCTGCAGGTTACCTCGGCTATAGCCCCTGCCCCGCGCTCTTCCTCCTCTCCTCCACTGCCCCCTGACCGGACCCTGAGATGAGTTGTTATAATATGGCTGGGGTGCCGTGTGCTGCTGTGGGGTGTTAAACACACCTCCCTCCCCAGTAACCATCTGTTTGGCCTCTTTCTTTGATTGCACCACATCTCTAGCTTGCTTTAGTTGTAATTTCAGCAGCTGAGTTTGCATGTCTTTTAAATCAGCTGAACTTTTTACCTCCTCATCTGCTACTTCCTGCAGATGATGAATTAAGTGACGTTCCCATTTCTCTGCATCAGCAGTGGGAAGGTCAGGGTTTGCTTTTATTGCTTTACTGACAGCTGCTGGAACACCATCAAGGATAGCTTGTCTAAAGAAATATCTCTGTCCCGCACCTTGCCCGTGGCAGTGTGTTCTATCATGCCACTCTTGCTTACACTGATCTAAATAAACTGTGGGGTTCTGTCCAGGTTTCCAATGAAACTTAGGCACCCCTGAACCCTCCGGGAGTGGGTAAGCCTCCCTAAGGGCTCCTGCGAACCTATTTAAGTGATTTGTCATGGGTTCTGAGTCGAGAACTGTGCGATTCCAACCTGCTGCCCGTTCCAATTCATCCATCCTAGTGGAAGTGACACATCTCCCCAACAAAGCTCTCACATCCCCCACTGCCAATGTGATCCCTTTAGTGAGGCTGTCCACTGAGTTCAACCATTTGCTGGCCCCCTCTGTTAGGGGAGGCAATTTCTCCACCAAGGCCTGAATGTCTCCCAAAGCAAAAGGTTTGTACCTGACTTGTGTACCTGCTTGGAACAAGGGATAGCTGCTGCTGGAAAGAGGACAATTTTCAAACCCTTGCGTCTCCTCGTGCTCCATAAGACTAATGGGGTGTGATGTGACAGGAAGTGGTGTGGTGGTGTAGAGGGGAAGCGGTGTACTGGTGTTTTCTATCCGATTGGATGGAAGAGGAGGAGAGGTTATAACCTCTGAAGTGATCCGAAGAGGGCCTTCGGCCAAGGGGGGGTTCCTGGGCCTCGATGTGTTGTGGGGTGTCAGATTTAACATCCTGTCAGTTAATTCAGGCCTGTTTCCCCACCCAGGAGCGTCAGGAGGAACACATCCTTGCCCTGATGGGTGGTAAAACGACGCCTGTGACCTTGGGGGGGTTATTGGAGAGAAGGGAGGAGGGGTTATAGATATTGAGCTGACAGCTGCCTTTTGGGACCCATGTGTGTTCATAAAGTCTCTGAAGTCTGATGCACTCACTGATCCCACCTCACTCTTAGTAACCAGACTCTCTGATGTCATGGAATTCTCTTGCTCCAAGGTGGAGGGAGCTTCTTCTATCTTTACCACGCCCCCTTCTACATGATATATTGGGTACATGCTTTTTACCGATGGTGCTGGTGGGGTGCTGTTATAGGGTGGAGGCTCAAGACTTCCTGTTTTCTCACTCTTCTCCATAGTCAGTAAATGTAACACTCCTTGTGCTATTAAAACCAGTTTAAACCACTCTTTGCAACTGCTGTCTGAAGCAGTCAACAATTTTCTATATTTCCCTTTTTGTAAAGCATTGGCCTCTTTCTTTTGCTTTTCAAACTCCTCTGTTTCTTCTCTACACTTCCTTATTTTTTCCCATATTAAACTCACCACGTTACTTTTGCCTGTTTTGTCAGTTAATTCCTCTAATTTTTTTAAGAGCTGTTTTTCCTGTTTTCTGTCTTGCACTGACATGGTTATTGCTTGAATCATGATCGTTTTTTGTTCTTCTATGGGTTTAAATAAGGTGCTCCCGCACCTCTGACTAAAATTCCCTTCCATCTCAGCTGTTATATTTTTGTCCATTCTCACAGTAAAACACGCACACTCCACACAGCTATTAATCTTTATTGTTACAGGAACCAGGACTCAGTGAATACACGGGTGCCTCCCACACTGGAAGGGTCGAGACAGACTGCGCGTTCCTTATGGCAAGTCAGCCCGTCCGATTCTTTTCCCGTGTACCACTCCGGAACACTTTTTTCTTCCTCTTCCACACACACACACGCTGGCCTTATAATTCACCAAGACTTACAACACTTAAGACTGACCAGCTCACGCTGGCCTTATAACTCACAGGACAGACAACGGACAAACAGACCAGCCCAACAGGCACGCGGAGCTCTGACGCCAGAAACCTCAGCAATAAAAAAGAATTTATTTTTATTTTTATTTATTTTTTTAGAACCTTTTGAGTGTAACATCAGATTGGTTTGACGTGTGTTGACTCCTCACAGTGCTCATACCCTCACTGGTTTAGAACATAAAAAGGATTTAGTATTCTGTGACTAATTTTATTCTATTTTTAACTGGTCCAAATTTTGGAACTCTTATCGGATTATTTTATCAGCGAAAGTCAGCGTATTCATTTCAAAACTCTCACCCAGTCCCGCACTTGCTTATTTAATCTCTAATTATAAGTAAGTCTAAATTGTCACTGTTTTAAACTAGACACCACCTAGTAAGATTACAGTTGAACTTGGTCTCAGAGTTACAGGAAACGGCGGCGGATAAATTATTTATTTATCCTAAAACCCCTAATCCCTCTGTTCCAAAAGCCCGTCGGCTTTTTGGTAGGCGCGACCACTGCGTGTTTTTACCTGGGACTTGGGTATTATTATTTACTTCATGTATACGTATACTTGTCTTATTTTCATTATCTTAATGAGTCCAACACACTGAGTTAAAATTTGCCTATTAATGTCCAATCACAGATTTCGTTTAAACAGGAATCTGCTTACCTTTTTGTAGAAGTGACCGGTCAGTGATCAGTGCTCTGGACTCCTCTGCCCCTTCATGTCCGCGCGTGCAACCATCTCGGTAGGAACCTCCAATTGTTGGCTTTGATTCTTATCCGCCCCAGAATTCGTTATTTGGTTCACTTTGGATCAGAAAGGAAAAACACGCTGAAAACACGACAAACACTCATAAATTAAAGTTCCAAAAAAACAGTTTAATTAATCATAAGTTTAAAAAAGAGTCACAGAATACATTTTTCCTATTCCTAAAAGTCATTACATTTGTTCAAAATAGAGCCAGGGAGACAGTGGGGAGAGAGGGTGGAAGGAAAGACATTTTATGTGTTTCAAGGGAGACCTCATACAACCTGATTAATTTGAATCCAGTTGTCTTCACCCCGGGGCCTTCTGCCTTCTCGCTGGAGGAGGATACCCATGTTTTTATACTCCTGCAGGATATTTCCTGCCTTCCACCAATCACAGAGGCCCTTCTTTGTCTCTCTGGTGGGGTATTCCCCCCCCCCCTTAACTGATAGAGGAAATACCATTTGCTTTTTTCAGTCTACAGAACCCTTTTTTTGGTAAAAGAGTGAAGGATAATATTCATTCATTCAACCTTTATTTATACAGGCTGACCTTACACAGTTCTACTTTTAATCTGATTGAAAACTACTTCACAACTATTATATAATTAATGCACAAGTGCTTTATGATCAAGGTATTAATTGTTTTACTACGTTTTATGCAATCATGTTCTCTGCACCTTCAAGTGAACACAGTTTTCAGAGCTGGACACCTTTTTTCCAACTCACATGAGGCTGATGGGGGAAGTGTGGCTTAACACCCAGAACAAAGAGGCCAGTGTCTCCTTGCCAGTCATATAAATCTGTGAAGTCATAAAACTGACAGAAAGGCACCAAGCCCCCCCCCCTGCCACAAGCCACTCAAAGACCAGAAGAGACCCACTTTCAAGCATTCCTTCAGTACCACCTCACATGAGTAGGGGCTCACATCCTGTCTCTTCCCAGGAAACCCCCACCACTCTACAAGAGAAACTCGATCATTTTGAACGCCATGTAAAGACTCCTTCAAATTAAATGGAAACAAAAAGATAAAGTATTTTATTTTATAACATCTGTTAATGATTTTTTAATTTTTTAAATAGCCTCATTGAACAATGTTGGTGGAACGGCAAAAGTGAGTCTTATGAATCCCACCTCATCCTTGCAAAACACATAATGGTAAATATGCATTAAGATAGGCCTCTGTCAAAACACATGCAGCATCTGACTTTTGAATCTCGGCTACTGTGGTTATTGATCAGATCGGATCAGATTTAATATGAAGGTGTGTCCAGAAACTGACTCACTGTGACTTCACTGGGAAAAACAACAACATGGCTGGACTCATATGCAACCTTGCTCAAAGAACTTTTGAGGGGCTTACGCAAGGAACGACTGAAAACAACAAAGGCACCAAAAGAACAAAAGACTGTCCACAGAAACTTTCAGCCGAGCAGAGGCAAAGACTTTCTCAAAGAACTGTCAAAACATGGTCATCAGACACAAATGGCCAGAACATACGGTCCGGATTTGGGGGGATCCTGACGAGAATCAGAACCCAGTGAACGTCTCACTTGGGTCTGGAACAAGAGAAAGCTGAACACGTTCTCCAAACAGACAAGAGAACAAATGGTCCTGAAGTCACTCATACCAGCAAAGGCCACACCCATGTTGATCTGTGAGGATCTGTCATTGATCTTAGTATCCGGGATCAAAACTACAGTTGCTATGATAAATTACACATAGACACATTTAGGGCCTGCTAGCGCAGGCTTCATGATTTTTAGTTATACTATGCTCAGGTGGATCTGACGACTTGCTTCTTCTGGTTCCTGTAACTCTGTGCTGAAGCTGAAGGGGAGCAAGGGAAATGATCCTAGTTCCTGACCCTAAAACGAGTTAACTTTTATATTTTTGTTTTTGCAGGTTAAAATTTGTGTCTCCACAAACGTTCATACAAGGTTTTAATAAGACTGAAGAGAGGGCAGCAGTTATCCTTGGCGGAGTGCATGTTGAGAATCTGATGTGTCACATGGGGTACATTTTGGTAAATGATTATAATTTTAAAGAAAATGAGATGATATCGTAGATTACAGTTAGCTATATGGTTGTGAAAACCAAATTATTGGTTGCAATAGGCTGAGGTTTAGGAAACATCTGACACTAGTGCTTAGGTTAAAGGATGGTAAATTTAGACACAATTTCCAATTTATTAACCAAATAACTTTGGCATAATTGAAACAAGGTAAAGTTTTGTTTCAAAAGGGGGTTAAGGGGCTGACAGATGTTTCTAAAAATAGAAAGGTTGAAATTGGTCCCTAGAAATAACTAATTAGAAATAACTAGATTGTAAATGTTTCCTAGAAACAACTAGGCCGAAAAATGTTCCTAGAAATAACTAATTAACTAAAAGATGGTAAATACATTTTAGTATACAAAGAATAATAAGGATAACTGATAAATTGGCGTTATAAACAAAGTTCACTTGCGTTGATATTGAGGCGGCATCGGTCTTGAACGTTTTATTTTCTTTAATCATGTCATGGAGGAAGGAGTATTGATGCAAGCATATTTCAAATGAGCAATTAACAACACTGTTTTTTTTCCTCTGTGAAATGTGTGTGAAGCAGGATGGGAGACGCCCCTTGGAAATGTTTCCTGGCTTGCAGGCTCAAACCTGAAGTGGACATGATCAGAGGGTGTTTAGAATTATGCTCTGCCGCCGCTTGCTATGTTATTTTTTTTCGCCGCTTGCTATGTTATTTTTTTGAATTATGCTCTGCCGCCGCTTGCAATGTTATTTTTATGTGTGTAATTTCTGCTATAAGCTGAGTGAAAAGGTACAGTATGTTTGTAAGTATGAACCACCTCAGAACTACTCATAATTAACCCTAATGAAGATTAAGCCTCTTCCAAACCCAACTAACATGCATGATTCATTCTTTATACTACTGATTTATAATTGATTGGGTGTTGTTTGCTGTGGCACATTCTGTTTATGATAGGTGGTTCCTGGAAATGCTCCAGCTGAGAGGGTTTTCTCAACGGAGTCCAGGGGAGGCAAGACCAGACAGCCCTGGTCAGTAAGGACCCATGTGGGGTCGCTGAACGCACACCACAGGCAGTGCGTGTCAATTCCAGGGGATCCACAAGGTTCAGTGTGCTCCAGCTCGTGAACCAGGAAGGAGCTAAAAGATTGGGCTGGACGACAAGAAGAGCTCGCATTCGAACTCTCGTGCCTTGATAGACCCAAAGTAGTCGAGTAAAGTTGCATGCAATGCCAGGGGTCTGCCCTGAGTAGCTGTCCAGGGGAATGCCCCTGAGTACGTGTGGCACATTCAAAAAGTATATTAATGTTTCTGTGATGGTGATATAAATCTTGTGTTCTTTCTCTATTTTTGTGTGTTCAAGGGAGACAACTGCCTTGCTGCTGGAGGAGGAACTTGGGAACTCAAGGTTCATAATTCTGCAATATCCTAAGCGCTTACTATTATTATCGTTCATAGTTTGCATATATTTCCTTATATTCTACAATTTGCATATTAATAAATTCATTCGGGTCTGGACGACCCACTGGACGATTGGCTGATAAAGATCTTCGGTCCCTGGAAACAGGTGTTTGTATCTATAATGGTATCATTGGCTATTTTCATAGGCATACTTATAACTTGCGGGTGCTGCTACGTGCATTGTTTAAGGTCTTTGACGGTAAGACTCATCACGTCCACTCTGGAAAAAATGGATCCTGAAGTGATGCGACAACTGTTTTTGTTAAAAAACTATAACTTGGAGGATTTTGAAAAAACTGATTGAATATTGTGTATATATGCGTTTTAGCTACGTTATTAGGTGTGTGATTTTATTTCTTTTGGGATGGACCTCAGATAATGAGGTCCAAAGGGTTTTTTGTTATGAAATAAAATATTTTATTCTTTGTGTTTTCATTTATTTTGAAGGAGCTTTCACACGGTGTTCAAAATGATCAGTTTCTCTTATATAATGGTAAGGATTTCCTGAGGGGAGACAGAATGTGAGCATGTACTCATGTGAGGTTCTGGTTCTGTCTGTTTGGATCAGTTCTGGCTTGAAGGAGAAGGAGAACAACTGGCGTCTGTCTGTCTGACAGTTTTATGACTTTGCAGATATATGACTGGCAAGGAGTCACTGGCCTCTTTGTTCTGTGTGGCTGTTCAGCCACCCTTCCCCCTCATTAGCTCTCATGTGAGCTAGAAAAAGGAAAACTGTGTCAACCTCTGAAAACTGCTCCTTTTTGGGGGATAAATAAGTATGGATATATAAGTATGTAAAGCCACTTGAAGGCGCAGAGGACATGATTGCATAAACATTAGTAAAACAATTAATACCTTGATCATCGGGTGCATTGTGGAATGGGTGGTGGCCGAGGGCGGGGACCCTGGCGGTCTGATCCTCGGCTACAGAAGCTGGCCATTGGGACATGGAATGTCACCTCTCTGGTGGGGAAGGAGCCTGAGCTAGTGTGTGAGGTTGAGAGGTTCCGGCTAGAAATAGTCGGACTCACCTCAACGCATGGCTCTGGCTCTGGAACCAGTTTCCTTGAGAGGGGTTGGACACTCTTCCACTCTGGAGTTGCCCCTGGTGAGAGGCGCCGAGCAGGAGTGGGCATACTTGTTGCCCCCCATCTCGGTGCCTGTACGTTGGGGTTCACCCCGGTGAACGAGAGGGTAGCCTCCCTTCGCCTACGTGTGGGGGGACGGGCTCTGACTGTTGTTTGTGCCTATGCGCCGAACGGCAGCGCAGATTACCCACCCTTTTTGGAGTCCTTGGAGGGGGTATTGGAGGGTGCGCCTCCTGGGGACTCCCTTGTTCTGCTGGGGGACTTCAACGCTCACGTGGGCAATGACAGTGAGACCTGGAGGGGTGTGGTTGGGAGGAACGGCCCCCCTGATCTGAACCCGAGTGGTGTTCTGTTGTTGGACTTCTGTGCTCGTCATGGATTGTCCATAACGAACACCATGTTCAGGCATAAGGGTGTCCATATGTGCTCTTGGCACCAGGACACCCTAGGTCGTAGTTCAATGATCGACTTTGTTGTCGTCTCATCTGATCTGCGGCCGCATGTCCTGGACACTCGGGTGAAGAGAGGGGCGGAGCTGTCAACTGACCACTACCTGGTGGTGAGTTGGCTCCGATGGTGGGGGAGGATGCCGGTCAGACCTGGCAGACCCAAACGTATTGTGAGGGTCTGCTGGGAACGTCTGGCAGAGTCTCCCGTAAGACGGAGCTTTAACTCCCACCTCCGGGAGAGCTTTGAACACGTTCCGAGGGAGGCGGGGGACATTGAGCCCGAGTGGGCCATGTTTCGCGCCTCTATTGTCGAGGCAGCTTATCGGAGTTGTGGCCGCAAGGTTGTTGGTGCCTGTCGTGGTGGCAACCCTCGAACCCGGTGGTGGACACCGGCGGTGAGGGATGCTGTCAAGCTGAAGAAGGAGTCCTATTGGGCCTTTTTGGCCTGTGGGACCCCGGAAGCAGCAGATAGGTACCGGCAGTCCAAGCGGCATGCGGCTCGGGTGGTTGCTGAGGCAAAAACTCGGGCGTGGGAGGAGTTCGGAGAGGCCATGGAGAATGACTTCCGTACGGCTTCGAGGCGATTCTGGTCCACCATCCGGCGTCTCAGGGGGGGAAAGCGGTACGCGACCAACACCATTTATGGTGGGGATGGCGTGCTGTTGACCTCAACTCGGGATGTTGTGAGTCGGTGGGCGGAATACTTCGAAGACCTCCTCAATCCTACTGGCACGTCTTCCACTGAGGAAGCGGAGCCTGGGGACTTTGGATCGGGCTCTCCAATCTCTGGTGCGGAGGTCGCCGAGGTGGTTAAAAAGCTCCGCGGTGGCAAGGCTCCGGGGGTGGATGAGATTCGTCCTGAGTTCCTTAGGGCTCTGGATGTTGTGGGGTTGTGTTGGCTTACGCGACTCTGCAATATCGCGTGGACATCGGGGGCAGTTCCCTTGGATTGGCAGACTGGGGTGGTGGTTCCCCTATTCAAAAAGGGGGACCGTAGGGTGTGTTCCAACTATAGAGGGATCACACTCTTAAGCCTCCCTGGTAAGGTCTATTCAGGGGTTCTGGAGAGGAGGGTCCGTCGGATAGTCGAACCTCGGATTCAGGAGGAGCAGTGTGGTTTTCGTCCTGGTCGTGGAACACTAGACCAGCTCTACACCCTCAACAGGGTCCTGGAGGGTGCGTGGGAGTTTGCCCAACCAGTTTACATGTGCTTTGTAGACTTGGAAAAGGCATTCGACCGCGTCCCTCGGGGGGTTCTGTGGCGGGTACTCCGGGAGTATGGGGTACCAGGCCCATTGATATGGGCTGTTAGGTCCCTGTACGACCGGTGTCAGAGCTTGGTCCGCATTGCCGGCAGTAAGTCAGGCTCGTTTCCGGTGAGAGTTGGACTCCGCCAAGGTTGCCCTTTGTCACCGATTCTGTTTATAACTTTTATGGACAGAATTTCTAGGCGCAGCCAAGGTGTTGAGAGGATCCGTTTTGGTGGCCTTAGAATCGCTTCTCTGTTTTTTGCAGATGATGTGGTCCTATTGGCTTCATCAGCTCGTGATCTACAGCTTTCACTGGAGCGGTTTGCAGCTGAATGCGATGCGGCCGGGATGAGGATCAGTTCCTCCAAATCCGAGGCCATGGTCTTGAGCCGGAAAAGGGTAGCGTGCCCTCTCCGGGTCGGGGAGGAGGTCCTGCCCCAAGTGGAGGAGTTTAAGTATCTCGGGATCTTGTTCACGAATGAGGGAAAACTGGAGCGTGAGATCGATAGGCGGATAGGTGCAGCGTCCGCAGTGAAGCGGGCGCTGTACCGGTCTGTCGTGGTGAAGAGAGAGCTGAGTCAAAAGGCAAAGCTCTCAATTTACCGATCGATCTACGTTCCCACCCTCATCTATGGTCATGAGCTTTGGGTTATGACCGAAAGAACAAGATCTCGGATACAAGCGGCTGAAATGAGTTTTCTCCGCAGGGTGGCTGGACTCTCCCTTAGAGATAGGGTGAGAAGCTCAGTCATCCGGGAGGGACTCGGAGTAGAGCCGCTGCTTCTCCACATCGAGAGGAGCCAGTTGAGGTGGCTCGGGCATCTGGTTAGGATGCCTCCTGGACGCCTCCCTGGTGAGGTGTTCCGGGCATGTCCCACCGGGAGGAGACCCAGAGGAAGACCCAGGATACGCTGGAGGGACTATGTTTCTCGGCTGGCCTGGGAACGCCTTGGGATTCCCCCAGAGGAGCTGCTCCAAGTGGCTGGGGAGAGGGAAGTCTGGGCCTCCCTACTTAGGCTGCTACCCCCGCGACCCGTCCCCGGATAAGCGGAAGAAAATGGATGGATGGATGGATGGATGGACCTTGATCATAAAGCACTTGTGTATTAATTATATAATAGTTGTGTATTAGTTTCAATCAGATTAAAAGTAGAACTGTGTAAGGTCAGCCGGTATAAATAAAGGTTGAATGAATGAATGAATATTATCCTTCACTCTCTTACCAAAAAAAGGGTTCTGCAGACTGAAAAAAGCAAATGGTATTTCCTGTTCCACATGATAGAGGCCTCTTATCAGTTAAGGGGGAGGAAAAATACCCCACCAGAGAGACAAAGAAGGGCCTCTGTGATTGGTGGAAAGCAGAAATACCCTGCAGGAGTATAAAAAACATGAGTATCCTCCTCCAGCAGAAACGCAGAGAAACCCGGGAAGAAAGCAACTGGATCCAGCCTAATCAGATTGTATACATGGGGTCTCCCTTGAAACACATTCAATGTCTTTTCTTCCCCCCTCTCTCCCCACTTGCTCCCTGGTACTCTTTTGAACAAATGTAATGGCTTTTAGAAATTGAACAAATGTATTCTGTGACTTTTTAAACTTATGATTAATTAAACTGGTTTTTGGAACTTTAAATTACGTGCGTTTGTCGTATTTTCAGTGTATTTCTCCTTTCTGATCCAAAGTGAACCAAATAACAAATTCTGGGGCGAATAAGAATCAAAGCCAACATAACCTATTCCAGGAAGCAGGAGCAGAATAGGAGAAGGCCCTTTTTCCAAGTTCAGTCCTCACTGACGGAACACTGCAATTAATCATGTCCTGAGAGTGCATGCTCTGCGTGAGTGCAGCTACAGCATGTGCTCTCAGGACATGATCACCTGCAGTGTTCCGTCAGTGAGGACTGAACTTGGAAAAAGGGCCTTCTCCTCTTCTGCTCCTTTTTCCTGGAATAGCTTACAAAAAGATCTGAAGCTCTCGGCCTTGCTCTCTCTAAATGGTTTTGGGAATCTGTTGGAATCCTGGCAAAAAACAATACTGATATCAAAGTCAAAGTCAACTTTATTGTCAGAACTGTAATATGTACAGGACATACACAGGATTGAAATTGCTTTTCTCTCAGTCTCTCGATGCAACAGTAACCATTTAAACACTAAAACACTGAACATTTAATAAACATCAGCATAAAATAGTAAAAGTGTAACACTGTCCTGAGTTTTTGCATAGTAGTATAAAAGTATGAAAATTTACACCAACACTAAAACACTAAACATTTAATGAACATAAGCATAAAATGAAATAATAAAAGTGTAATACTGTCCTGAGTTTTTGCATAGTAGTATAAAAAGTATATCTATAAAATAAACTGAAGGTTCTAGCATTGACATTTGCAAAGAGTGGCAAAGCAGCATATGAGTTAATGTACACAGTATATGTATGAGGTAGTTGATGTTGGTATAGAGGCAAAGTGGCATATGCAGTAAGGCACATTGGGCATCCTTAAATAAGGCTGGTCAGAGAATACTGTATATGTATCAGCAGTAGTGTAGATATAAAAGTAGTGTAAATGTAAACAGTAGTAATAAATGTAAACAGTAGTAATAAATGTAAACAGTATTAATAAATGTAAACAGTGAATGTAAACAGTAGTATGACTATAGGCAGTGATGTAATACAAACATTAGTGCAAATATGAGAAGTAGTGCAAACTGAATGAGCACATGACCGAGAGTTTAGTGAATAACCCGTTTGATGACACAGAGTCCAGTGTTAAAATCTTTGTGTTGTGTGGTAATGTGTGAGAAAGTTTTTTTGTGTTAAGGCAGTTCAAATGGGAGGGGAGGCAGAGCAGGCAGAGTGTTTAGTATCCTGACTGCCTGATGAACAGAGCTGTATCTCAGTCTGCTGGTTCGAGCCTGGAGACTTCTCAGTCTCCTCCCTGATGGCAGCAGTCTGAAGCAGCTGTGTAGTGGGTGTGTGGGATCACCTGTTCTTGGTTTTTGATTTTATACATCTACCTTATAATGTTTTGCTAGTTTCTGATACTTTGTTTAAAAAAAAGGATTCTGTATTTCTCTCTTGTGTTTTTCTATTGTTTACCTTTAAATTGTGTTAAAAAGTTACATACTCATGTTCTTGCAAATGTTGATCGTCATGCCTCCGGTATTGGTCTATGAAGTCAAAGTTTGCAATTCTTAGGACATCAACATCCAGACAACATCTTTCAAAGCTGGACAGCTGGGTAACACATGTGACATCTTCTTCTTTATGACAAATTTCTTGAATAACCGCTGTTATTTCTTTTTTTGTATATCTATATATTTATTCAGAATGTACAACTGTATAAAATTTACATCCATTGTACAATATTTTGTTTTTCCCTTTTTTTAGAAAGAAAAGAGAAAAAAAAGAAAAAAAATGAGAAGAAAAAAAATAATAATAAGAAAAGATAAAAATAAATAAATAAATAAATAAACACCCATCCCACCCACTCTCTCAATGTAGTAACATAGGCAATAATAGTTACATTTTAGAATTAAATTTTTTTTTTGGAAAGGTCAGAGTTAAAAGAGAAGAATACAACAGAAACGTTTAAAAGGATTAACATAAAACAATTACATTGATACTCATCACTCTCCCAGATATAATCTGGTTAGAATGTCCAGGAAGGGAGTCCATATCCGGTCAAACTTGGTTAATGTCCCACGTGTAGAATGTAGAATTTTTTCAGGAGTGCAATATGATAACAGTTCGTTGATCCAATGTTTTTGGTTTGGTGGTTCTACAGATTTCCAATTCTTAAGAATACACTTTTTTGCAGCAGATGATGCTAACAAAACAAAGTATTTCTTGCAGGGATATATATTCAAGGACATAACATCTCCAAGTATCCAAATCCTGGGGTCAACATCTAAAGAAAGTCCACAAACTGTTGAAGTTGTCAGAATTACATTATTCCAGTAGTTTTGCAAATGTACACAATTCCAAAGCATATGAAGAAGATCACCTACAGTTGTACCACATCTCTGGCATTTGTCAGTGATATTGGCATTCATTTTATTCAATTTATATGGGGTATAATATATGCGGTGAAAAATATTAAATTGAGTTTGCCTGTGTTTTGTTGATCGTAATATTGTTTGGGATGAATTTAGTAATGTATTCCAGTTTTTGTCATCATATTTACAATTTAAATCCGATTCCCATTTTGATTTATTTGAGTACTTCTCATAAGCTGGTAAATGGTCAATAACAGTTTTATAAACACAAGAAACAAGTCCTTTTGTATTGGTACGTTTGGGGTCTAGTAAACATGTTTCCAGCGGAGTTTCATCTGGTTTATTCGGAAATATCTCTAATGTTAGGCTCTTAATCCAATGTCTAATCTGAAAATATTTGAAGTGATTGTGCCTATGTATGTCGTAGAAATCAGACAGTTGACTGAAACTGGCAAAGACATTATTAATATAGAGGTTGCTGACTGTTCTAATGCCTTTTCTATTCCAAGTTTGTAGTATACCATCTGCTATAGGTTTAGGAATATTAGGGTTACCTTTAAGTGGCATGTTAACCAAAAATTGTGTGTTTAGTTTTAATAGAGTATGTAACTGAAGCCATGCATCGTAGGTAGCTAAAATTAAAGGATTTGATGTAATTTTAGTCAGCTGCTTTTTTGAACCCAAGAATGGAATAATTGCCAATGATACAGATTTTAATTCTTGTTGTTCTATAGAGAGCCACCTCATATCGTTGCCATTCGAATAAGTCCACATCCATAGAATACGGAGCTGGGTGGTTAAATAATATATTCTAAAATTTGGAAGATGCAATCCGCCTTTAGCTTAAGGAGCCTGTAACATAAGAAGCTTAACTCTTGGGACCTTTTTTTGCCATAAAAATAGACATAGTGCTTTATCTAATTTCTTTAAAAAATGTTATTGGAACTTTTAAGGGGATACATTGAAATAAGTAAATAAATTTAGGTAGTATAGACATTTTGATTGAATTAAATCTGCCAATTAAAGATAGTGGGAGATCCATCCATCGTTCCAACTCTGACGTGTAATTCTTTTGGTAAATTTGATCATACGAGGAACTAATATTAATACCAAGGTATGTAAAACCGTCTGTGCACCATTTAAATGAACCAGGTAGTAATTGTGTCTCCTGTTCTGTCATATTGAGTGGAAACGCTTCACTCTTGGAATAATTAATTTTGTAGCCTGAAACTCTGCTGTATGACCCAAGGCATGCCAGTAAAGATGGAAAGGATATAGAAGGCTGAGTTATAAATACCAATAAATCGTCCGCATATAGCGCAAGTTTATGTTCTTCTATACCTACCCTCATTCCTGTGATGGATAAATCAGAGCGGATAGCAATCGCTAATGGTTCTAAAGCAATGGAAAATAGGCTAGGAGAACTTGGGCATCCCTGTCTACAGCCTCGGGAAAGCAAGAAGGTGTCTGACAAAACCCGGACAAAATCTGTGACCTAGGGTTGTTAAAGAGTGTTCTTATATATCTAATAAAGGTTTCACCAAAATTCATAGCTCTCAGGATTTCAAAAAGAAAATCAAGTTCAATTCTGTCAAACGCTTTCTCAGCATCCATAGAAAGTATTGCCAGGGGGTGCCTCTTTCTTTTAGCAATATCAATAATGTGAAACAACCTCCGAATATTGTCTGCTCCTTGTCGGTTTTTAACAAAACCTGTTTGGTCTGCATGAATAATTTTTGGAATTATTTTCTCCAGTCGGGATGCTATTATTTTAGACAAGATCTTATAGTCAGAGTTGAGAAGACTGAGGGGTCTATAGTTACTGCACTTTTGTACATCTTTTCCAGGTTTGGGAAGTAATGTTATTGTTGCTAATTCTAAAGATTGTGGAAGTGCTGTCTTTTCGAATGCCTCCTTGATCATGTTTGTAAGAGGAGTAATTAATTTATTTGAAAAGGTTTTAAAGTATTCTATTGGAAAGCCGTCTGGCCCCGGGGCTTTGTGATTTTGTAATGATTTAACAGCAAGTTGAACCTCCTCTTCACTTATTTCACTCTCTAGTATGTCTTTATCAGTTTCGTTAATCTTGGGTAGTTGTAATTTATTTAAAAATTGTTTTATATCTACATTGTCTCTGCCAAGTCCAGATTTATATAATGTTTGATAGTATTTTTTAAATTCCAAATTTATGTATTTTGCATTTTCTAAAAGTCTTCCATCATCTGTTGTAATACTTTGAATAAATTTTTCATTGTCCTCCTTTTTTATCTGCCACGCCAATAATTTGCTTGTTTTATTACCGAATTCATAGTAGTGATATTTTGTTCTAGCCATTGCCGCCTCAGCTTTACTAGTACACAGTATGTCATATGAAACCCGCTTTTGTTTTAATATACTAAGTAATTCTGTTTTTTTTGTTCTTGAATGGTCCTTCTCCAAAGTCCTTATGTCTTTTTCTAATTGAGAAATCTGTTCCCGTTTTTGTTTGTTTTTGTATGAAACATATGAAATAATGTGACCCCTCATATAAGCTTTGAGGGCTTCCCATATATTTGAATGTGAGGAGGTATTCAAATTTACTTCCAGGTATATATCAATTTTGGCATTCATAAAACTGACAAATTCAGGATCTCTAAGAAGATATTCTCTGAATCTCCATCCAGGAGAAGAGTAAGTATGATGACAGAAATCTAGTTTCATTTGTATGGGGTTATGGTCCGATATTGTAGCTGCTAAATAAGAACAAGTTTTAATTTGTGACAAAAGTGAGTGTGAGGCCAGGAACAAGTCAATTCTTGAATATGTGTTGTGGACATTGGAATAGAATGAATAATCTTTGCAGGTTGGATTACATAAACGCCATACATCTCCCAATCCTATTTCTTTCATAAACTCAGTCAGTGCCACCGCTGCTCTAGACAGTGTAGCAGGTTTGGAAGAAGAGATGTCCAATGTTGGACTTAAAACCAGGTTGTAATTTCTGCCCAAAATACACAGAGCTTCAACTGTTGCCAGTTTTAGAATTAAATCATTAAAGAATTCTGGATTGTCTAAATTTGGACCATATACAGACACTAGAATTACCCTATTTGTATTTATAACACAGTCTATCAAAATCAATCTGCCAGCTCCAGTGATGTCACTAATGCGTTACTTTGTAACGCGTTACTCTGGTCGGACCACTTTTTTCAGTAACGTGTAATCTAACGCGTTGCTATTTGAAACTCCAGTAATCAGATTAAAGTTACTCTCTCCAAATTATTGTGCGTTACTTTTTTGCCATTTTCTGTAGAACTGTAATTTTATTTTATTTCGCCAATGCGTCTCGGGGGGAGCGATAAAAAAAAAAGACAGGAGTGACGTCAGTCTATGCGACCGCCCGGTGTCTTGTAGCACACGTTAGCATTAAGCTAGGTTTAGCATCTCGCTGCGGTCTCCTGTTTGTTTGGGAACGTTGTGACTTGTTAAAAACACGAGCGCACATCCAAAACGGTGTGTGGACTTTGTTTCACGGAGACTGGATCTGCAGCAGACAACACGTCTAACTTGAACGGACTTAACGACGTGATCCGAACGTGAACGAGGAGCAGCTTGTAAACACTGCTAACAGAGCAGCAGCAGCATTAAAACAGCCTTCAGGTAGGTCAGATCAGTCAATAACACAAACTGTAGGACATTTTACAGCTCTGGATCTACGTCTGAAATGTTGTTGTTGCTGTGCAGGCTTTAAATTAACTGAGCGTCTCTAAAACGTCTTCCATCACGTCCATCATCATGTCAACACCAGCCAAAAAGTTAATCACTTTATGAAAAAACTGATGTCAACAAGTCCTGGAGCTGAATAAATCCCTGCCCTGATGATGACCGAGAGATCCAACCACAAGAAGAGGTATTGTTCTTTTATTAATAATTAACCTTTTTAATTTAAAATGATAATCTTATTAACTATTTTTATTTTTTTACCTGTTTGTGTTATTTCCAGTCTGAGACAGAGGAAGCAGCTGTCTTTTTCCTCTTGAGGGACATCCACCTGCAGCTAAGAAGCGTGTGATGATGACCCTGATGCATGCTCAATAATCCAGGTAGAAAAATCTAAAAATGCTAAGTCTGGTCCTCTGGACATTCAAAAAACAAAACAGAACAAAAAAAATTGTAGAAACGTTTTATCTTTTGTCCAAAAGACTTCCTCAGTCTGAGATGCTGTATTCATCTCAATCTTATAAATACTGTAGCACCCTCTCACAGTGGATGAACCAGTTTGCTGCTGACAGCTGAAACCAGCTGCTCACGGACCATCAGCCTAACAATGGATAGTTAGCAGCACCCTGATGGTTGTTTGCTATTCACAGAGGGCTGAGTGATACTAGCAATAACAGCATTGTAAGAGGGGGACAGTTGAACCCAGAGGCCTCCACCCCTGTTTAATGATGGATGGTTTCTTTTCACAAAGATGGCCTCCTTTACTCCTCTCTCAAACCATTGTTCCTCTCTATCAAGGATGTGAACATCTTCATCCCTGAAAGAGTGACCGCTGGCCTGGAGATGAGTGTAGACTGCAGAGTCCTGACCTGATGATGTTGATCTTCTGTGCTGGACCATCCTTTTGGCCAGTGGCTCATGCTTTTATTTATTTTCATACAAACGTATTGTTTACTTGACACATTTTCAAAATAAACATTTTATAAGTCTTTTTTGTAAAAATATTATTTGTTTAGTGAAGTCAAGAAAGACTACTGTATTTTGTTTTTTGAATATTTATTAGTAATTATTTTATTAAAACATTTAAATTTTTTATGTATTGTGACAGAGGGTTCTTGTCAGCGGCTGCTGAAAGTAACTAATAAAGTAACTTAGTAATCTAACTTAGTTACTTTCCAAATCAAGTAATCAGTAACTTAACTAAGTTACTTTTCCCAAGGACTAATCAGTAACTTAACTAAGTTACTTTTTCAATGTAACTATGCCATCACTGGCCAGCTCTATCATTGTCCATATAATTTAACTGAAATCTGAGGTTTTTATTAATAAGCAAGGCTACACCTCTGGCATTGGATGTAAAAGAAGAATAAAATACATGACCAACCCAATCCCGGCGTAATTTACAGGCATTAACTACCGGTACTAATTCAATCAGTCCCGAAATAACAACAAAGGATGATCAACTACAAAGTAGCTATAATTTAGGGCAAACATGATGCAGTTGACACTCCGGTGAAACATTATAGCTATCGTTAACATGAGCAAACAAAAACGTTTTTTTTTACCAGCAAGTACAATAAAAACGGAATCAAATTTGAGCACTTAACATGTGTCAATAAACAGTTACATCAACCAGACTGACCAGATTTCAGCACTTCGTCACTGTAATGACATTTTGCAGCAAACAGTCAGGAGAAACATGCACTGGGCTCACGGTTCTTCTTCATTTTTTTCTTCCTCTTTTTGCACCAGGCAGGTCACGTGTTCACTGACAAGCCCCGTCCCAAACCAGTAAAAACATGTAAATGAGAGGTGTCTCCACTCAGAGCCATTAGTAAAGTAGCTACTCATTTTGAGCAGTATGCAATTCACATTGTTTAGTAATGGTTGTTGGCGTTGCGTCCTTACTCGCCCCAAATTCGTTGTTGGGTTCACTTTGGATCAAAGAAGGAGAAATACACTGAAAACAAGACAACGTGCATTTAAAGTTCCAAAAACCAGTTTAATTAATCATGAGTTTAAAAAGTCACAGAATACATTTGTTATATTTTATAAAGCCATATATATGATCTCAAATGAGAAGGCATAGAATGAGAGAGTGAGATAGGGAGAAATAAATAAGAGAGAGAGAAAAAGAGAGAGAGATACACATTGAAATGCGCATTTCAATGGAGACCCCGCATACGACCTGATGGGCTGTTTTTCCCCGTGGCCTGCTCCTTGCGTTGACTGATGGAGGAGGAAAGAACTCATGCTTTTATTCTTTTGTAGGGCGTTGCCTGCCTTAGGGCCAGTTTACACGGCGCATATTTTGAGTGTAACCGCTACTTTCTCTTTGCGACTTTGCTTATCGCCTACACGACGCTGCTGGCCCCTCTCGATGACTCCGATACTTTTATGACCCTGCTCTCAAGGTGGAACTTTTTCGTTGACCCCCCGCTGATAATGTAAACATCTCCCGTGGAGCTTTTGTTTGAACACATGCGCGCATTCCGCACGCGCGGACAGTCTGACATTTCACGTGTCACGCTGCAAAATATAACAGTTTAACAATAATAAACAGTATTTATGTTGGCGTGGGAGATGTAAATTTATCTGAACTACAGTATCTATCTGGACTCGTTACATTTTTTAAACTGTGCGTAACGTGATGTGAAAATGAAGACACCAGGTTTATTTTTTATTTATTTATTTATTCAGTACCACAAACTACATAACACAAACACTGAGAATTAAACTGAACACACTATTAAAACACGTGAACCGAACTGTAACTACGTTAATGAACTGGACTCTTGCTGTGTGTTCATCTGGACCCATCAGAACCGCCGAACCATCAGCCTGTCAACGACAGCTTCTCCACCTGGCAGAAATAAATAAATAAATAAAAACTCAGTTGTTGTGTGATCAAAGTAAACACAAGCAAACATTATATTAAGAACGTTGATTTACCTGCTGTAAGTCAGCTGTTTATCACGGAGTAAAGTCCGGTTCTGGTCCACAGTCCACTCAGCGGTTCTGGTCCACAGTCTCAGCGTCTGGTGTGCAGCTTGTTAGATGAAGCGGGTCCCACTGACTCAAATCTGTTGACTCTTATCCAAATTCCAGCTTTAACTTGTTGTTAACTTGTTGACAACAACTTGTAGTTAGCTGATTTTAGCCAGAGAGGAAAACAGACGAGGCAGGCTCTCGGCTGCTGTTTACCTCAGGCTGCACGCATGCGCAGTAGTGAAGGTTCCAAAAATCACAGCGCCATCTAAAGGCCCAGCATGGTAACTACAGTGAAATCATGAGGACGGGGGGTGGAGGGGGAGAGAGTCGTATCCACAGAATTCGACAGTGTCAACGCAAAACTTTTCACCTACCGGTAATTAACATACCCAAAACATCTGTTTCTCCCACACAGTGTCCGTGTAAACAGGGCCTTAACCAATAAGAAAAGTTTCTGCTTTAAATACTGTTGCCCTCCTTTACTGCCAGAAAGCCCCTCAGGGGGGTTTCAGCTTACTCTGGTCTTTGCAGGTTTGAGAATGGGAAGGGCACTGACACATTGATGACTAAAACTATATATAATGCTGGGTATTTATAAACACACACACACTATTAGACCATTAAGTGACCAATTAGTGTAACTGGACATTAAATTACATTAAAAAATCCTACACTACACACCAGTGTTGTTTTCGTTGACGAAATTCTGACGTAAATTTTTCGTCAACGCCCCTTTTTTTCATGACAATAACGAGACAGTAACTAAATAATCATTGCTCTTTAATGATTAAAACGTGACGAAATTTGTGTGAGTTTTCGTTGACTAGACGAGACTGAACGAAAATGTTAGTCGGTGGTCGTCAATAATTTATATTTCATCTGCTCATAATTATATTGTGTCGGAAAGTCAGCTGTTTGGTCACGCCCACCACCGCAGTGTTGATGCAGCTGCAGCACGGCCACGCGTTGCGCGCTCAGCCGCTCACATGTGACTTCCTTTTCAAACTGGACCATGGAAGATGCTGCAGCATGTTTTACACGAAGGGGCTCGGTCGGTGTCCAGCCGGCCGCCAGCTCAGAAAAGATTTATGGACTTATTTTGTATTTAACCCAACTGTGAGAGAAGAGAAGAACCGAATGTATGTATTTTTTTTTATAATCCTGTCCTTGTTTGAAGCTGTTTGGGTTATAGAAATGTCGCTGCTGTGTGGCGTGGGTCAGGTTCTGTTTCTGGTTCTGTTTGGAGTGGACTCACTGCTGCTGACTTGCCACAGAATAGCGCATTCACGTTTGACCTCCGCGTCAACTTTTTGCCTAATAAGCTAATTTATAACAACTGCGAGTAAGTGCTGTTGTGTAGTTGCATTTGAAGCTGTCAGAAACTATTTCTGCTCCTGGTTTGTGGATCTGCTGTGGACCGAACGGTTCCGAGAGAGTCCGTCGTTGTTTTCGACAGTTGAATCGCTGTGTTGCTGAGCGTTGAGCTTGGTGTACCTGTAGAATGTGATTTGCTATATTTCAGAATTTTACTGCTCTGTTTATAAGCGTTTTTATGTGTTGAAAAGTCCGGAAACTTTTGCTAACTGATAGCTTCTTTCTTTTCAAAATGGCCGTGGCGTTTGTTTATGTATTGTGATTGGTTGTCGGGGCTGTGTAGAGACACTGTGATAGGTCAGAGGGAAAGAACTACAACTCCCATGACTACTTGAGTTAAGAACTCAGCCGTGACTCCTTACACACTCACAAGAGAAAAAGCCATTCTTTTTCTTCAGAGAGTAAATAAATGAAGTTATTTCAGCGTTGGTCACATCCAGGTACAAAACTCATCCAAAAAGTGGATTTTTATCGTGTTGTTCAGTAACCATCGTGATTAAAATAAAAACTATCTCTCCCTTCGAGATGATGACTGGTCGACAAAACACCTGACTTGATTTAGAATAACTGCATAAAGTATTGTCAGATAAATTCTATAATCTTCAGTGACAAACTCAGTGCTCCATTTATAATAATAATAATAATGAATTCAATTTATAACGCACTTTTCATTAATGAAAATCTCAAAGTGCTACAAGGTGCAACAGAATTAAATGTCAATAAAACAAATAATAAAACAGTTAAAATCATTATTATTATTTTGATTTGGATTATGAATTGTGCAATAGAATAACGAGCTAAAAATAAAAAAAATAGACTTTCTGAACTATAATACAGATACAATTCCCTTCTTTTTCATTTATTCATTATTTTTTTTTACCCAGTGTCATTTTTTTTTTGGCCTTGACAACCCAAATATTGTGGACTTGAACTTTTTTTATCGGCTGTCATGCCTGCAAAAGTGAAAATAATATTGTGCCTATGTGTTGCCTGTTTGTTCAACATACTTTAAAGAGGAACTAAACCCAAAATTAACTTTTTTTAGCTGACTAATATGTTTTTTTTTTTTTTTTAAAGACTAAAACTGGACTTAAATTTTTTAAGTTTTTGTCGATTTAAACTGAACTAAAACCATTAAATATAGAAATGACTAAAACAGACTAAAACTAAGAAGTATTTTAGTCTAAAAGACTATGACTAAAACTAATATCAAAATGGCTGTCAAAAACAACACTGCTACACACATAGATCAGAACAGTTCTGATATTGACTGAGCAAACATCCAGGGTAAGAAAGGAGGCTTTCAGTAGATTTCCCCACAACTATATATCTTCAAAGACGTAAAACTGACAAACAGGCACCAGGTCCCCCCGCGTGCCCCAAGCCTGCAGGGCAGACACAAACTGAGCATTCCTTGAGAACCTCACCAGAACAGATTTTACAAGAGAGAGACTGGTCATTTTAACACTGTTTGAAAACCCCTTTTGGAGAATAAAAACACGAAGACAAAAATATTTTTTATTTCATAACATGGTCCCGTCGCTTGCAAAATAACAAAAAGATTAGTAATAATAGCTCGACTTATTATGTAAATGAAAATTTGGGGTTACAGTGCACCACCTTTTTTTCATTCAACCTTTATTTAGTAAGGTAAATCTCAAAGAGAACCGTGGACTCATTGACAAAAGCGACCTGCTACCAACTAAAGAAAGATGAACAGCAATGGTAGAATTTCCTTAAACAATAAACAATAGAAAAACACAAGAGAGGAATACAGAATCCTTTTTTTTTTAACAAAGTATCAGAAACTAGCAAAACATTATAAGGTAGATGTATAAAATCAAAAACAATAACATATCTGCATTGGTTTTTGCCAGGATTCCAACAGATTCCCAAAACCATTTAGAGAGAGCAAGGCAGAGAGCATCAGATCTTTTTGTAACCTATTCCAGGAAGCAGGAGCAGAATAGGAGAAGGCCCTTTTTCCAAGTTCAGTCCTCACTGATGGAACACTGCAAGTAATCATGTCCTGAGAGTGCATGCTCTGCGTGAGTGCAGCTACAGCGTGCACTCTCAGGACATGATCACCTGCAGTGTTCCGTCAGTGAGGACTGAACTTGGAAAAAGGGCCTTCTCCTATTCTGCTCCTGCTTCCTGGAATAGCTTACAAAAAGATCTGAAGCTCTCGGCCTTGCTCTCTCTAAATGGTTTTGGGAATCTGTTGGAATCCTGGCAAAAAACAATACTGATATCAAAGTCAAAGTCAACTTTATTGTCAGAACTGCAATATGTACAGGACATACACAGGATTGAAATTGCTTTTCTCTCAGTCTCTCGATGCAACAGTAACCATTTAAACACTAAAACACTGAACATTTAATAAACATCAGCATAAAATAGTAAAAGTGTAACACTGTCCTGAGTTTTTGCATAGTAGTATAAAAGTATGAAAATTTACACCAACACTAAAACACTAAACATTTAATGAACATAAGCATAAAATGAAATAATAAAAGTGTAATACTGTCCTGAGTTTTTGCATAGTAGTATAAAAAAAGTATAAAAAGTATATCTATAAAATAAACTGAAGGTTCTAGCATTGACATTTGCAAAGAGTGGCAAAGCAGCATATGAGTTAATGTACACAGTATATGTATGAGGTAGTTGATGTTGGTATAGAGGCAAAGTGGCATATGCAGTAAGGCACATTGGGCATCCTTAAATAAGGCTGGTCAGAGAATACTGTATATGTATCAGCAGTAGTGTAGATATAAAAGTAGTGTAAATGTAAACAGTAGTAATAAATGTAAACAGTAGTAATAAATGTAAACAGTATTAATAAATGTAAACAGTGAATGTAAACAGTAGTATGACTATAGGCAGTGATGTAATACAAACATTAGTGCAAATATGAGAAGTAGTGCAAACTGAATGAGCACATGACCGAGAGTTTAGTGAATAACCCGTTTGATGACACAGAGTCCAGTGTTAAAATCTTTGTGTTGTGTGGTAATGTGTGAGAAAGTTTTTTGTGTTAAGGCAGTTCAAATGGGAGGGGAGGCAGAGCAGGCAGAGTGTTTAGCATCCTGACTGCCTGATGAACAGAGCTGTCTCTCAGTCTGCTGGTTCGAGCCTGGAGACTTCTCAGTCTCCTCCCTGATGGCAGCAGTCTGAAGCAGCTGTGTAGTGGGTGTGTGGGATCACCTGTTCTTGGTTTTTGATTTTATACATCTACCTTATAATGTTTTGCTAGTTTCTGATACTTTGTTTAAAAAAAAGGATTCTGTATTTCTCTCTTGTGTTTTTCTATTGTTTACCTTTAAATTGTGTTAAAAAGTTACATACTCATGTTCTTGCAAATGTTGATCGTCATGCCTCCGGTATTGGTCTATGAAGTCAAAGTTTGCAATTCTTAGGACATCAACATCCAGACAACATCTTTCAAAGCTGGACAGCTGGGTAACACATGTGACATCTTCTTCTTAATGACAAATTTCTTGAATAACCGCTGTTATTTCTTGACAGCATTGGGATTCTATGATGGTTGGCATTGCCTCGCAATTTGTACAGGTACACCTGGAAAAATAAAAATGTTTTAGTTGATTTTGTTCAGATTCATACATTTCTGATATTTTTTTATTAATAATACATTTAAAATAGAAAAAAAACAATGTCACACCGAGATTAATTTTGTGTCATTGCATTGTATAAAATTAGTAAATTGTCAATGTACCATTTGTTTAACATCTTAAAAATAATTTAATATATTTGTTTAAACTTTGTTCATTAAAAAACAAAAAATTACATATTTAATTTGTTTATGTAAATTATAAAGATATATGTATATGATCAAAACAGGCGTTCAATACAGAAACAACTGGACTTTATTTGTAACAGAAAACGTTTTGTCCTCTATCCAAATGGCTTTCTCAATTCAATTGGATAGAGGGTGAAACATTTTCTGTAACAAATAAAGTCCAGTTGTTTCTGTATTGAACGCCTTTTTTGATTTTATCATGTCCTAGACGACTGAGAATCTCCACCAGCATATATGTATATAATTTTGTAATATATCAGATCTTTGCTTTATTGTGGAGAAATATTTATAAAACAATACAATTGTTTTGTGTTTTCATTGTATTAAAAATATATTTATGATAAAACTAGGCAGTAAGTAAGTAACTAAGCAGTAATCATTAAATGCACTGATGTAATTTAGACAGAATTTCAGTGAAAATTCATTTTTGATGTGAGAATTCATAAATATACTCTCAAGATATACAGTAGTGAACATTCAGTGTATTTACACATGCACATTATATCTGTGGAAATAAGAATGATGTTTTTCATGTTAAAATAAATGTTTAAAAAGTACAGATACTTCAAAGGTACTCTTATTTTTTAAACTATAATTATTGTTGAATAATAGCCTATATGCCACGGACTTCCGTTCCAGCTCTTCCGCATTCATTACACATGCGGCGCACTTCCGGTTTGCAGTCAACACGGTGTTAGCGATGGCGTTCTTCACGAGATCTCTGCAGGACTTGCCGACAGTCACTGTTAATAATGTCTACAGAATAATTCAGACCTTCTCTAAAGCGCCCACATCTAAGAAGGATAAAGGATTTAAGCTTTGTGTCCAACTACATAAATAAATATGAAGGTAAGTCGGTATTTGTTTTCAGTTCACCAAACTGCCTCATGTAGGCTAACACAGCTAACATAGTTAGCCTTGCTAATCTGTTGAGTAAACGTGTTTTGTCTGTACAATGTTTTCTTATTAACACAAATGTTAGTGTGGAATAAACTTTTGAATAACGAGGCAAGGCTGTCATAAACGAAGTTCAAGTTCAAAAGATTTAATAATCTTGCAAGATGAGAACAGAAACAATACAGGTACGGAAGCTGTCTGGGTCTGCTCTGAGCTCAAGGTGTAACACAGCATGGTTAAAAACCCTCGCGCAGGAGGAACAAACTTTAGGGAGGAACAGGGTGGTACAATGAGTGGAACGAGGAGGTGCTCATCTTTCACAAGGTGGAAACTGCTGATAGCACATGGAAAATGAGCATTCATCACTTTCTTCATAATGCAAGTGTTTTTAGACTAAAAACGAGAAGGTCACATTTCAGTCAGCGGATAAAATGAGGAACATGACATTAAAATGAGGAACAAATGGTTGGTTTCAAGTCACAGATGGTCACTTTAAAGACTAAAAACGAGAAGGTCACATTTCAGTCAGCGGATAAAATGAGGAACATGACATTAAAATGAGGAACAAATGGTTGGTTTCACACAGATGGTCACAAAGATGCACAGAGTCAGCAGATTTAAGATGGTCACAAGCTGCATAAAGTCATTTGGAGTGCATGAGGTGAAAAGTTTAATACAGGAGTTTAATTATGAGTTTAATACCTGAGAGTGTATGATTTTACTTTACAATTCCCTCCTTATGTTCCGTCAGGAACAACTAAGATAATGCAATTCACAACAACAGCAAAATGAACATTTTTAATACAAGCAAAACCAAAATCAAAATTATCAATCAATCTTAAAGGTAATGAAATCACAGTATTATTAAATCATATGTTATGCCTCCCCAGGCCTAACTGGATGATGTGAACTTGTGCAGGAAAACCCCGGTGGCAACGGTGTAGAGGTGCTTTGAGGAAAAAGCTGCACAACACCCTGGCCCCACAGCGGTGACCAAATCTGGTGTCCATATCATCCTTACATTCAGTTGATCTATAAAAGAAGAAAAAAGTATGAGACTCTCAAAATAAAACATCAAATTACATGTGTCTAATAGACTTTCCATGCAACCATCATTAACTAGAGATAGAATTAGCAAGTAGCTGTTTTTGTGCAGGGTAAAGACCTGCAAATAATGTGGCAAGCAACAGTCATGTTCAAAAACAAGTGATGACAGAACAGTTGAGGATTAAAATACAAAAGAGAATAAATGAACAGATATGTAATTTAATCAGGATAAAATGTAATCAAGTAAAAATCAGCAAATAAAAAGCAAATCAACATCAATAAAACAAAAGAAAAACAAACACGTCTCTTTAATTCAAAAAGTGGTAGCCGTAGAATACATGAGCCTCTTGGGGCTGTTTTAAAGCACAAATTTGTACTATGTTTGCTACGAAATCTAAAAGTCTAAGCGAGGTAGGCTCGGCTCGGTTGTAAAGTTTATTACCCGTGATTGTACATCATAATCAATGGTGAACATGTCGTCTAAGTGGTCCATGGCTATAGTTTAGGTAGTTCAGTCGGTGCGAGCACTAAGTGTGATTTTGATGGTTTACTCTACTTGGTACATTTCAGACTCAGTGATGCGGTCTTCCAGGGTGCCGAGATCGTCATAAATAGGCAGATCGGGATCGGGAAGAGGGGAAATGTGTGCATGGTCTAAAACGGGAAACATTTGCATGTATGTGTCTGGAGAATTTGCTAACAACGCATAGGTTTCTGACAAGCGTTCTGGGGTCAAAGATTTCGTGATTAGGCGAGTAACTAATGAACGCGTGCAAGGAATTAAACAACAGCCACAAGTAATCAAGATGGCAGCAAAAACGGCAAAAGACATAAGCAAAGATATAACTATCGCTTTCCATCTACCAAACGTGCTATTAAACCAGTCGTCAATGGGATTATAGATACCTGAGTGACTCTGCATCTCGTTAGACAAAGTTCTAAGTCCTTCCAAAGCTCTAGACACCTTTCCATCAGGGGCAGTATTGTTGGGGATGAAACTACAACACAAGTCGCCAAACATGCTACAAACTCCGCCTTTCTCCGCAAGCAAAAAATCAAGCGCCATTCTGTTCTGTACAGCCATCAGGGAAGTGGGAGCCAATTGCTCAGCTAGTCCTTCAACAGCATCTCTGGTCAGATTGCTAAGACGCATGACATTATAATGAACGTAATTAATACGGTCAACATTTTTATTAGGTGTGACAGGGAAATATGCTGAGATCACGGGAAGATTTTCAAAGCCTGAAGCAATTTGATCAGCCAATTTATGCTCGTCTGGCACGCCTCTAGGGATTCCAATCGCATCGATGTAAGTTGGAGAGTTCACTGTTGGATCAAAGGTCAAACTTCTACGCCGTCTGTTACCTGGATAAGGAAAAGCTTGTGCAATTTTGTGTCCTATGAGAGTAAGTGGAGCCTTAAGTCTAACCATAGCACACAGTCCTATTGAATTTTGAGGGACGTGAGTATACAACCTTTTTCCACCACAATAGTAATACAACCCTGAACGAGTCAGTCGCCCCACCTCCTGTCGCATACCTTTCGTGGTCACGGCTGTAAATGTTATATTACACCAATCAGCATCTATGTTGCCTAGGTTAGTGTCAGAAACGGTGGTTACGAAATTGAAACAAATATAATTGTGTCTTTTATCAGCATGAAATGCACCAACCTGTGTGCCATCCGGACCAAGGGGAAAGATTTCTTCTAAGGTTGTGCAATTTCTAGTTTTAATTTTTCTGGTGATAAGTAACATGCAATCGAAACCCCATTCGTCTTCTAAAAACAACGGTGCTGGTTCTGTTAAGGGAGTGGGTCGTGCAGATGCACAGGCTACACATTCAGAGAGTGACGCTTCTTTAGCTGATTCAATTAACCATGTTAACCATACATTAAGATCGGAGTACCCTGTAGTCATAGAGATTACATCATTTGGGGACAACTTGGAATAATCTACGCTGTCGATGCTAAGGAGTGTGTCGTTAGTCTCGAGACCGGAAGATACTTCGTATCGTGTGGGTGTTGGTGGAGAATCTGTTATTTGAATTATAAGTTCCCTGAAAGGGTCTGTACCTGATACTTCTGCTTGGAGTACAACATGCAATTTAGGGTTTGACGTGTGTCTAAGTAGTTTCTGAGTTGCATCTTTTTGGTATCTGTGGCTAAGTGGGGGATACTCATGCCATTCTGTCACGGATTGTATGGATAATAGGAGGTTAGCTGATCCGCCATTTCCGCCTTTTACTAGTTTAAACCTTTCAGCCCACCAATGAAGTGGTTGGCCTTTCTTTGTTTGTGGACTATCCCAAGGACCTGTATACAAAAAAACTTTTTCCCATGTTGGGCAGGACCTACAAATGGTAGGATCATAAGTACCACAGGGACACATGTAAAACTCGGCTTTTCTGATTCTTTCATCTGAGCAGTCAAACAATTTGCAAACAGGTAAAGTTATTGTTGAAGTTGTACCGTTGACATATGGAACCATGAAGACGGGGTTACCATTGTAGTCCCTTCGACCAGGACTCTGTTTGAGCTCTCTCTTAGCTGGATTGAGTTGGCTCACATTTTCAGGATGCAGGTACCATGTCATGAGACCTATCAGTGTCAGTCCCACAATGACTAGAATATAGCAAAGCAACTCTTTCATCCCAGTGGATGTTCTAGGTGAAACAGGTTGTTTTAAAATTGTGCGTGGGATGCGTGTATCGAGCATTGTCTTATCTTTTCTGTCGTTGTCAGGAGTTCTTCTAAAGCAGTGTCTCCTGAGGCGCGTAGATCCCTCGTTGGCACCCAGCCTCTAAAGCTCTGGCGCGTTGCTCCTCTTGGAAGGAGGGAATCCTGCCAGTGGGTCCTCTGTTGGTGACCTGGTACCTCGGAATGGCTTGCAGTGGGCGGCGTGGATCCAAGTAGCCCTCTCAGCTACTTTCACGGCCGTGTGGGTCACGAGCAACACCTGGTAGGGTCCGGTCCACCTGGGCGAGTTCCAGTGTTTCCTCCTGAAAGATTTAACCATAATAAAGTCTCCAGGAGTTATGTTGTGTAATTTTACCTGAGCTGGGCTGGGTAGCCCTCCCTGGACTTGCTCTCTGATGGATTTGAGGTGGTTAGTCAGATTAATACAATATGTCAGCATGTCGTGATCACAATGTTTTAGATCACTAGTTGAGATTGGTCCCACACCCATGTTGGGTGGAGCCGCAAAAAGGATTTCAAATGGGCTGAGGTTATGCTTAGCTCGTCTCCGCATGCGCAAATATGTTAGTGCAATCGGCAAACAAGACACCCAGTTAAGCTTTGTTTCTTCACAGATCTTAGACAGTTTGTTTTTTAATGTTCCATTCTCTCTTTCGACCGCCCCTCCACTTTGTGGATGATAGGCACAGTGTTTGGTCAGATCAAAGTTCAGTACTCGTGATATGTCGTCAAGGATTTGATTTGCGAAATGAGGGCCATTATCACTTGAGATTTTTTGTGGGATTCCCCACCTGGGAATAACTTCTTGTAACAGAAGTTTAGCTACTGTGTTAGCTGTGGCATGCTTTGTCGGGAAGGCTTCTACCCATTTGGAATACATGTCTACCATGACTAGACAGTATTTTTTGTTTTGAGCTGGTGTTAGTTCAATGAAATCAATCATGATGTGTTGGAATGGTGCTGTGATTGTTTTGTGGGCTCCAGAACCTGTGGGTTTAATGGCTTTAGCAACATTATGTGTGGCACAGATTAAACATGCCTCACAGTGTTGTGTGGCTGTCTGATGAAAGTTAATCGTAAACCAATTTTCATTAATTTGTCTCAACATCCCTCCTTTTGACACGTGGTCCAATCCATGTGTCAATGCTGCAAAAGAAGGGAAAAAATGTCGTGGAAGGCATGGATTACCATTTGGACCTACCCACACATCATTTTGAAAAATGCATCCGTGTTTCTTCCAGTTTGCCTTTTCACTGGCTGGTGCGAACTTTTGCATGTCTGAAACAGAGAATGAAACATCATCAGCTTTGTTTAAAGGCAAAGACAAAAGCATGTTAGTTGGGTTGGGCAACATCGAGGCTTGTTTAGCTGCAGCGTCAGCGAGTGAGTTANATGAGTATTTTAAAGGATCCGAAGGTGAATGGGTAGCCAGTGCAGGGAGGCCAAAACTGGTGTGATGTGCTCTCTATGGCCTGTACCAGTTAAGAATCGGGCTGCAGCATTCTGGACCAGCTGTAGCCGTGCAATGGAGGACTGACTGATTCCAGAACAGAAGTGAATTGCAGTAATCGAGCCTCGATGTTATGAAAGCATGGATTACTGTCTCCAGGTTCTTTTTGGATAGTATGGGCTTCAGCTTAGACAGCCGCCTCAGCTGAAAAAAGCAGGATTTAACAATCATGTTTACATGACTGTTAAGTTTCAGGGAAGGGTCCATTGTCACCCCCAGATTAGTGACCTTTTGTTTTTCTAGTGGGGCTAGGGAAAGAAGGTCAATGTCGTGGTTCGAGAGTGAGCTGTTGGGATGGAACAACATGACTTCAGACTTCTTCTCATTGAAACTTAAGAAGTTTGAGGCCATCCAATCATGGATGTCAGCCAGGCAGTCAAGAAGGGGTTGAGCGTGAGCCTCTGTGTCTCAGGGGAAAGTAAATTTGACAATCATCGGTGTAGAAATGAAAGACTATTTTGTGTTTGCGGAAAATAGCACCTAGTGGCAGCAGGTATAATGAGAAGAGAAGGGGACTGAGGATGGACCCCTGGGGTACTCCCCACTGAAGCGCTGTAGATGCCGAACTGAAATCTTTTATTGACACAAAAGGTTCTGTCTGAGAGGTAGGACTCAAACCATTTGAGGGCAGACCCTGTGATGCCCACCCACTGCTACAGCCTAAAAATGAGGATGTTGTGGTCAATAGTGTCAAAAGCGGATGTAAGGTCCAGTAAGACAAGCAGCACAGAATCACCTGCATCTGTGGCTGTGAAAATGTCATTAAAGACCTTCAGTAGAGCAGTTTCGGTACTATGGAGAGATTTGAAGCCGGATTGGAATAACTCTAGGATGGCGTGGTCGTTCAAGAAACATTTAAACTGAGACTCAACAATTTTCTCCATTAGTTTGGAAATGAATGGGAGTCTGGAGACAGGCCGGAAGTTGGACACCACTTAAGGGTCAAGGTTAGGTTTTTTCAGGAGAGGCTGGACAGCAGCATGTTTAAAAAGGTTTTTGGGACCACACCTGAGGATAAACTGCTGTTCACAATAGTGAGAATAGAAGGACCCAGTGTAGGAAAAACAACCTTTAGTAGGGGGAACCACATCAAAGAGGGAACCAGATGGCTTCATGCTGCACATGACCTGCTCCAGTGAAGACAGAGTGCTGGGCTCAAAGTGGTCAAACACAGCTACACACTGAGATGGGATGGATGGAACATGAGCTGGTGGAGAAATGAGTGCCCGGGTGTTCACAACTTTTTCTAAAAAGAAATGGAGGAAGTTTTCACACAGTTCAGTTGAGGCTTCCAGAGGTGAAGGCTCACTGAGGTGTAGAACTGTGTTCAGGGTGGAGAAAAGAGCTCGGGGTTGTGGGAGTTGGAGACAATTATATCAGAAAATAATTTGGATTTAGCAACTTTAACAGTTGTTTGATAGTGACACCAGCTCTCTCTTAATATTTGAAACGAAACCTGCAGCCTGTCCTTCTTCCACTATTACTAAGCAGGTAGTACAAGAGAGGAGTCAGGAATATAAGGAAATGCAACGTAGAGCATAGCAAAGGCAAGCAGAAAGTGCATAACCCAGGATATCCTTGTAAAAGAGATTAATAATCCCAATGGATTTATTTCCACAGAGCACCTGTGAGCGGACGCGGGCGCACCTTGGCTGCCGCTGCTCCTCGTACTTTTTGCTCCCCGAGCCTTTTTTGTTACTTTCTGCTATTTTTTCACCGAGCCTTGTTGGACATTTCTACCTTTCTGGTACACAGAGTGCGACAGAGTGCGATAGGCGCAAGCCTGTGCAGCACCTGTGCACAGCACCTGTGCGAGCGGACGCGGACATTTCTACCTTTCTACCTTTCTTGAACGCAGAGTGCGACAGGCGTGAGCCTGTGTACAGCACCTGTAAACGGAGCCTGCCGTCATCCATTGTAACGGTATTTGAAACATGCTAGTACGTTATCAGTCCATTCTATGGGCGCTATCAACCATTATCATCCCCATAGAGTGCGGGAGAAACTGTTCGATTCTATGGTTGATAACATCCGAAGCGGGTGTTTCATGCCGAGAAAAAGCACCACAGTTCGCGTCCCGGCCACCACACACCTTGGGGTGTCTATGAGTGCACATCTAATTCTCCAGCTCCCCGGGCGCTTTCTATGGCTGCTCACTGCACCACCTGGTAGGTGGTTGGGTTAAATGCAGAGACGAATTTCGTCTGTGTATGGGAAACATACGCAGATGACAGGAAAAGACATTATTATTATTATTATTATCTTTGCTTTGAGAATGCTGATGGAGAAGTACAGAGAGGGTCAGAAAGAACTCCACTCTGTCTTTGTGGATTTAGAAAAATAATATGAGAAGGTGCCGAAGGGGGAGGTGTGGCATTGCATGAGGAAACCTAGAGTGGCAAAGAAGTATGTTAGACTGGTACAGGACATGTATGAAGACTGGACAATGGTGAGATGTGCTGTAGGAGTGACAGATAGCTTTAAGGTGGAGATAGGAGTGCATCAAGGATCAGCTCTGAGCCCCTTCTTGTTTGCTCTGGCGATGGACCGACTAACAGATGAAGTCAGACAGGAATCCCTGTGGATGATGATGCTTGCAGATGCATTGTGATTTGTGGTGAGAACAGGTCAACAGGAACAGGTCGAAGAGATCTTAGAGAGGTAGAGGTATGAAAGAAGAGGAATGAAAGTCAGCCGTGGTAAGACAGATTACATATGTGTGAATGCGAGGGAAGCAGGTAGAACAATGAGACTCCAAGGAGCAGAGGTCACAAAGGCGCAGGACTTCAGGGTCAATTGTCCAAGAAAATGGGTAATGTGGTAAAGAGCTGAAAAGAGAGTCCAGGCAGGATAGAGTGGGTGGAGAAAAGTTTCAGGAATGATTTATGACAAAAGGGTGGCAGCAAATGTAAAAGGAAAAGTTTACAAAACAGTGGTGAGACCAGCTATGTTCTATGATCTGGAGACAGAGACATGGACAAAAAGACAGGAGACAGAACTGTAAGTGGCGGAAATTAATAAATAATAATAATAATGAATTCAATTTATAACGCGCTTTTCATTAGTGAAAATCTCAAAGCGCTACACACATTGAATGCTACACACATTCATACACCGGTAGCGGCAGACTACCATGCAAGGTGCTTTCCAGTCCTACCGGGAGCAACTCGGGGTTAAGTGTCTTGCCCAAGGACACAACGACACATGGTGTGGGGAACCGGGATTCGAACCGCCAACCTTCCGATCGGGGGACGACTGCCATTACCACTACGCCACGGCCGCCCCAATTAAGATGTTGAGGTTCTCCTTAGGAGTGACAAGGATGGAGAAGATGAGATCAGAGGTACAGCACAGGTTGAACAACTGGATAATGTTAGAGAGGCCAGACTGAGATGGTTTGGACATGTCCAGAGGAGGGACAGTGGGTGTATTGATAGAAGGATGTTTGGCATATAGCTGTCAGGAAAATGACAAAGAGGAGATATGTGGATGCAGTTAGAGAGGATATGGAGGTAGTTGGAATGAGGACAGAGGAGGATGACTTGCTATAGTGACCCCTGAGAGGGAAAAGCCAAAAGAAAAAAGTAAATAAATAAAACATGGGAACGTTTTTGTTGTTTTCACACAGTTATTTATACACATTTTACAGTCACATGAACACAACGGGGCAAATAATTTTGAGCTCAGTTCAAGGCAACTCACAGGTCATCCATCCATCCATCCATCCATTTTCGTCCGCTTATCCGGGGTCGGGTCGCGGGGGTAGCAGCCTAAGTAGGGAGGCCCAGACTTCCCTCTCCCCAGCCACTTGGAGCAGCTCCTCTGGGGGAATCCCAAGGCGTTCCCAGGCCAGCCGAGAAACATAGTCCCTCCAGCGTGTCCTGGGTCTTCCTCTGGGCCTCCTCCCGGTGGGACATGCCCGGAACACCTCACCAGGGAGGCGTCCAGGAGGCATCCTAACCAGATGCCCGAGCCACCTCAACTGGCTCCTCTCGATGTGGAGAAGCAGCGGCTCTACTCCGAGTCCCTCCCGGATGACTGAGCTTCTCACCCTATCTCTAAGGGAGAGTCCAGACACCCTGCGGAGAAAACTCATTTCAGCCGCTTGTATCCGAGATCTCGTTCTTTCGGTCACAACCCAAAGCTCATGACCATAGATGAGGGTGGGAACGTAGATCGATCGGTAAATTGAGAGCTTTGCCTTTCGACTCAGCTCTCTCTTCACCACGACAGACCGGTACAGCGCCCGCTTCACTGCGGATGCTGCACCTATCCGCCTATCGATCTCACGCTCCAGTTTTCCCTCATTCGTGAACAAGACCCCGAGATACTTAAACTCCTCCACTTGGGGCAGGACCTCCTCCCCGACCCGGAGAGGGCATGCTACCCTTTTCCGGCTCAAGACCATGGCCTCGGATTTGGAGGAACTGATCCTCATCCCGGCCGCATCACACTCGGCTGCAAACCGCTCCAGCGAAAGCTGTAGATCACGATCTGATGAAGCCAATAGGACCACATCATCTGCAAAAAACAGAGAAGCGATTCTAAGGCCACCAAAACGGATCCTCTCAACACCTTGGCTGCGCCTAGAAATTCTGTCCATAAAAGTTATGAACAGAATCGGTGA
>JBBPBX010028078.1:0-14854 GCA_038048925.1 Garcialebias charrua
GATAAAGGGCGTGACAGCCCCTGGTTTACTCCTGAACTAGCTGATCTCCTGCACTGGAGAGATCATCTTTGGGCCGCAGCAAGAAAATCACACTCAGACACTGATTGGTTGAAATTTCGGCAGCTAAGGAATAAATGCACAACTGCCATCAAAGCCGCAAAACGTAACTACTTCTTATCTCAGACCTCCAAAAATCTAAACGATCCTAAAAAATTCTGGAAAACCATTAAATCTCTCTCAGGCACCCCCCAATCATCTGACCTCCCATCACAATTTCTTGTTGACTCTGTTCCTGTGTCAAATAAGCACGAGATCCTGAACTGTTTCAATAAACATTTTGTTGCTTCTAGTTCATTATTTGACACAGTTACAAACGGAAAATCAGCCACTTTATCTAATAATCAAACTTCTACAAATCAAATCCCTCCTACAAGTCAACCATCTGTTAATCACACCTTCTCTTTTTCTCCGTTCTCAGTCAGTGAGGTAAATAAACTGTTAAATGATCTTGATCCTAAAAAATCTGCAGGTCCAGATGAACTTCCACCTTATTTCTTAAGGCTGGCTGCTCATATCATCACAGTCCCTGTGACCCACATCTTTAATCTGTCCATAAGCCAAAACACCATTCCGGATGCTTGGAAAACAGCCTTTGTTCTTCCTTTGCTGAAGGGAGGTGACCCCACCTCACTGAACAATTATCGACCGATCTCTAAACTCTGCATCTTAGCCAAGGTTCAAGAAAAACTGATAAACTCTCAGATCAAAAATTATCTGGACTCATTTAACATCTTACCTCTCCATCAATCTGGTTTCAGGAAAAAACACAGCACAACAACTGCTTCTCTGAAGGTTCTGAATGATGTTGTTGAAGCATTGGATGCTAAGGACTATTGTGCTGCACTTTTCTTAGACCTGTCTAAAGCTTTTGACACTGTGGATCATAACATCCTGTGTCATAAGCTCTCAGAAATCGGTTTCTCTGATCACACCATCGGTTGGTTTTCTAACTATCTTTCCAATCGGAGGCAATGTGTTCAACATAACGGTACTTCTTCCAGCTATTTAACAGTTAAAAATGGTGTACCACAAGGCTCAGTTTTAGGACCAACTCTCTTTACAATCTACATAGCTAATGTAGGTCACTGCATCCCTGATGCATCCTTACATTTCTATGCTGATGATACAGTTGTTTACTGCCGAGCTAAAACAGTAGCTAAGGCTTTCCAGTTACTGCAATCCGCTTTTGACATCATCCAGTCAGATTTGTTCCGTCTCAAACTTGTCCTAAATGCTGATAAAACAAAAGGGATGTTTTTTTCAAATAGGAAGGCGGTTCCAGCAGATCCTCCTCTGATTTTATCTTCAAATGGTGTCCCTATTGAGTTTGTTGATTCCTATAAATATCTGGGTATCCTGATCGATTCACATCTCTCTTTTAAACTCCACGTGGAAAACCTAGTGAAGAAACTGAAAGTTAAACTGGGTTTCTTTTTCAGAAACAGATCATGTCTAACACTGAATGTTAGGAAACGCCTTGTATCTGTGACTTTCCTTCCCTCCATTGATTACGGTGACATTCTCTACATGAATGCTCCTACAAGCACCCTGCGGATGTTGGATGTGGTCTATCATGGTGCACTAAGATTCATAACTGGCTGTGATTATCGTACCCACCACTGCACCCTGTATTCACTGGTTAACTGGACATCATTAACCTCACGCAGACTCTTCCACTGGTACATTTTCATCTTTAAATCACTTCTTGGTCTGCTGCCCTCATACATCTCCTCCTACATGTCTTTGCGTGAGTGCAGCTACAGTGTGCGCTCTCAGGACATGATTACCTGCAGTGTTCCGTCAGTGAGGACTGAACTTGGAAAAAGGGCCTTCTCCTACTCCGCTCCTGCTTCCTGGAATATCTTACAAAAAGATCTGAAGCTCTCGACCTTGACTTCTCTAAATGGTTTTCAGAATCTGTTGGAATCCTGGCAAAAACCAATGCAGATTTGTTCCTGTCTTTGATTTTATACGTCTACCTTATAATGTTTTGCTAGTTTTTTGATGCTTTGTTAAAAAAAATATATATATATTTTGTTTTTTTCTCTCTTTTGTTTTCTATTGTTTATTGTTTGTTTGTTTATTGTTTAAGGAAATTCTATCATTGCTGTTCATTGTTCTTTAGTTTTAGCAGGTCGCTTTCGTAAATGAGCCCATGAGGTTCAAAAGATTTACCTGACTAAATAAAGGTTGAATGAAAAAAATGAATGAATATCAAATATCTCAGAAACCACGAAGCAGATATTTTTCAAACTAACACAGTGTAATCACAACATGTTTATGTACACACTGTAAGCTGTTGGAGTTATTTGAATTAAAATTCAATTTTTAATAGACATAAGTGTGTCGACCTAGCTTCTTTTTTTTCTACTAGTATTTAACACATATCTTATATCTCAGAAACCACAAAGCAGATATTTTTCAAACTAACACAGTGTAATCACAACATGTTTATGTGCACACTGTAAGCTGTTGGAGTTATTTGAATTAAAATTTGATTTTTTTGTAATTTATTTTCGTAGCACATGTGACAGGTTTGGAAGAGGTCAAAACAAATCAATTTAAATCCAGCAGATTTGACCACAACCTGACATTATTAAGGACTTGTTCACCTGAGGAACCCTCGTGGTATGAAGCCAGCTGTGAAATATATTTTTTAAGCTTTTATTTAGCTACATTTAAAAGAAAGAACGCCGACTGACCGCACCCGCGCGTGCATGTGACGTGCATGTGGCGACCATCCATCCATCCATCCATCCATTTTCTTCCGCTTATCCGGGGTCGGGTCGCGGGGGTAGCAGCCTAAGTAGGGAGGCCCAGACTTCCCTCTCCCCAGCCACTTGGAGCAGCTCCTCTGGGGGAATCCCAAGGCGTTCCCAGGCCAGCCGAGAAACATAGTCCCTCCAGCGTATCCTGGGTCTTCCTCTGGGTCTCCTCCCGGTGGGACATGCCCGGAACACCTCACCAGGGAGGCGTCCAGGAGGCATCCTAACCAGATGCCCGAGCCACCTCAACTGGCTCCTCTCGATGTGGAGAAGCAGCGGCTCTACTCCGAGTCCCTCCCGGATGACTGAGCTTCTCACCCTATCTCTAAGGGAGAGTCCAGCCACCCTGCGGAGAAAACTCATTTCAGCCGCTTGTATCCGAGATCTTGTTCTTTCGGTCATAACCCAAAGCTCATGACCATAGATGAGGGTGGGAACGTAGATCGATCGGTAAATTGAGAGCTTTGCCTTTTGACTCAGCTCTCTCTTCACCACGACAGACCGGTACAGCGCCCGCTTCACTGCGGACGCTGCACCTATCCGCCTATCGATCTCACGCTCCAGTTTTCCCTCATTCGTGAACAAGATCCCGAGATACTTAAACTCCTCCACTTGGGTAAGGACCTCCTCCCCGACCCGGAGAGGGCACGCTACCCTTTTCCGGCTCAAGACCATGGCCTCGGATTTGGAGGAACTGATCCTCATCCCGGCCGCATCACATTCAGCTGCAAACCGCTCCAGCGAAAGCTGTAGATCACGAGCTGATGAAGCCAATAGGACCACATCATCTGCAAAAAACAGAGAAGCGATTCTAAGGCCACCAAAACGGATCCTCTCAACACCTTGGCTGCGCCTAGAAATTCTGTCCATAAAAGTTATAAACAGAATCGGTGACAAAGGGCAACCTTGGCGGAGTCCAACTCTCACCGGAAACGAGCCTGACTTACTGCCGGCAATGCGGACCAAGCTCTGACACCGGTCGTACAGGGACCTAACAGCCCATATCAATGGGCCTGGTACCCCATACTCCCGGAGTACCCGCCACAGAACCCCCCGAGGGACGCGGTCGAATGCCTTTTCCAAGTCTACAAAGCACATGTAAACTGGTTGGGCAAACTCCCACGCACCCTCCAGGACCCTGTTGAGGGTGTAGAGCTGGTCTAGTGTTCCACGACCAGGACGAAAACCACACTGCTCCTCCTGAATCCGAGGTTCGACTATCCGACGGACCCTCCTCTCCAGAACCCCTGAATAGACCTTACCAGGGAGGCTTAAGAGTGTGATCCCTCTATAGTTGGAACACACCCTACGGTCCCCCTTTTTGAATAGGGGAACCACCACCCCAGTCTGCCAATCCAAGGGAACTGCCCCCGATGTCCACGCGATATTGCAGAGTCGCGTAAGCCAACACAACCCCACAACATCCAGAGCCCTAAGGAACTCAGGACGAATCTCATCCACCCCCGGAGCCTTGCCACCGCGGAGCTTTTTAACCACCTCGGCGACCTCAGCACCAGAGATTGGAGAGCCCGATCCAAAGTCCCCAGGCTCCGCTTCCTCAGTGGAAGACGTGCCAGTAGGATTGAGGAGGTCTTCGAAGTATTCCGCCCACCGACTCACAACATCCCGAGTTGAGGTCAACAGCACGCCATCCCCACCATAAATGGTGTTGGTCGCGTACCGCTTTCCCCCCCTGAGACGCCGGATGGTGGACCAGAATCGCCTCGAAGCCGTACGGAAGTCATTCTCCATGGCCTCTCCGAACTCCTCCCACGCCCGAGTTTTTGCCTCAGCAACCACCCGAGCCGCATGCCGCTTGGACTGCCGGTACCTATCTGCTGCTTCCGGGGTCCCACAGGCCAAAAAGGCCCAATAGGACTCCTTCTTCAGCTTGACAGCATCCCTCACCGCCGGTGTCCACCACCGGGTTCGAGGGTTGCCACCACGACAGGCACCAACAACCTTGCGGCCACAACTCCGATAAGCTGCCTCGACAATAGAGGCGCGAAACATGGCCCACTCGGGCTCAATGTCCCCCGCCTCCCTCGGAACGTGTTCAAAGCTCTCCCGGAGGTGGGAGTTAAAGCTCCGTCTTACGGGAGACTCTGCCAGACGTTCCCAGCAGACCCTCACAATACGTTTGGGTCTGCCAGGTCTGACCGGCATCCTCCCCCACCATCGGAGCCAACTCACCACCAGGTAGTGGCGACCTACTTTGTTAAATCCTGCTGATTTGACCACAACATGAAATTATTAAGGAACGGTTCAGCTCATGCACCCTCTTGATATAACGTCAGCTATGAAATATATATTTAAAGCGTTTATTTAGCTACATTATATAGAAATAAAGCTGGCTCACGTGCGCGCGCGCGTGCACATGGCGAAACTACTTTTTTAAATCCTGCCGTTTTGACAACAACGTGAATTTATTAAGGAATAGTTCAGCTTAAGACACATCTTTGCTATAATTTTAAATACAAATAATTGTTTTTACCGTGTTAATCTTGTAAAGTCCTTCCGTGTTTGTTCCCTCGCAGCAGCCACTTCCTCAAACTCTGTGGGAGGAGGCTGCCTCCCCACCGCTCACTCCCTCACGGCTCGCTCGCTTACAGCCGGCCTCAACCCTGCTCTGAAATCAGTCTGGAATCTTGGTGCGGCGCGGCGCACATGTGAGGTGGAAATGTTGTCCAACGCGCGCTTGGCACGCAAATATGACGCCACAACTGACCCGCGCCACCAGACACCCAACCCCCTAGCACATGAACCCCCAACCCACCAGCGAGCCGAGGGCCCCCGGCCAGAGCCGGGCACCAGAGCGCCAGCCAGCCCATAGCCCGGCGACCCGCCCGCCAGAGCTCAAGACCCCCGATCCCCACCAGGCCCAAGCCCGGGGACGACACGCCCCCAGAATCCCAAGCTCCCGGCGCCCACCCCGAAACCACCCCAGCACAGCCGGGTCACCGACCGGCGACCCATGACCGCCGCCGCCGACCACCAGAGGGCCCGCATGCCGCCCCCGGCAGACATCCCCCAGAACCCCCCGGTCCTCCCCAGGTCAAAGGCAGGGTCCTCCCCGCCTAAGCAGCCCCAACCCCCCCGGCGCCCTAAACCCCAACCTCCCCTCCACCAGCCCCAATGCCCCACAAGGCCAGATCCCAGACCCCCCACCCTCACTACGTAACGGAGCCGATCAAAGAATGCCAAATAGATTGATCCGATGTGTCGGCAGATGCTGTTTCAAGACTAATATGATCTAACAGAAGATTTTTATACTGATTAATGCTAAGATTATTTTTATTTTTCCAATTTACGAGTATGGTTTTCTTTGCGATGCATAAGGCAGTGAAAAGCATATAGGATGTATTTTTTTCTAGTATAACATCTTCAAAGATACCCAATAAGCAAACAGATGGAGAGAGTGGGATATTAAATTTCAAACATTTAGACAAGTCTTCACATACCTGTACCCAGAACCTCTGAACGGGTGGACAGAACCAGAGCGCGTGAATATAATCATCAGGTGTATTACTTATGCACTGTGAGCACTTGTTAGATGGTGTAAAGCCCATCTTAAACATTCGCTGACCTGTATAATGTACTCTATAGAGAACCTTATATTGTATTAATTGTAAATTGGAGATTCTAGTCAATTTAAAAGTATTTAAACATACTTGAGACCAAATTTTTTGTTCAAAGTTGATTGATAAATCTGACTCCCATTTTTCAACAGGTAGTGTTATCGAGTCATCGATTCTAGACAGTTTTTTGTATATTTTAGATAATAATTTGGGGGTTGAAGATTAATGAACTCTAACACACATGTTGGTGTTTCCAGCAATGTTTTATTAAGCTTAAATTTCTTTTTTACAATAGACTTAATTTGTTGGTATTGTAGGAAATATTTATTATCAATGTCATATTGTATTATTAATTTATTGAATGGAATAAAGTCTATACCCTCAAATATGTGTTCCAGACACTCAATTCCTTTCATTCTCCAACCTGGGAAATTTAACATATTATTTTCTTGCTGTATGTCAGGGTTATTCCAGAGAGGCGTATGTCTACATGGGAACAGTGAAGACTTTGTCATTTTCAGATACTCCCACCATGCTGTCAGAGATGAGCTAATATTGATACTTTTGAAGCAGAGATGTTTTTTTAAATCTGTACTAATAAATGGTAGATCCGAAATCCTAATATTATTACATAAAGTTTGTTCTATATCTATCCAAGTTTCATCTAGTGCATTCGGTTTTAACCACTTTAATATATATTGTAACCTGTTGGCTAAATAGTAGTAATGAAAGTTTGGAAGTTCTAATCCTCCGGTATCTTTAGATTTCTGTAATGTTTTTAAACTAATACGTGGAGTTTTATTTTTCCAAAGGAATTTAGATATATAAGAGTCCAGGGACTTAAACCATTCAGTTGAAGGTTTATTTGGAATCATTGAGAATAAATAATTTATTCTTGGCAGCACCATCATTTTTACTGAGGCAACCCTTCCCATAAGAGATATGGGTAGAGATCTCCATCTAGTAAGATCGTCTTCAATTTTCTTTAATAATGGGATAAGATTCAATTTTATTAAGTCTTCCAAGTAGCAGTAATATAGTGGCAGAACACAGACAGTGGTTTATTTGTAAGTTATTTGCAGAGTTAGTTTAGCAGAGAAATGTTGTTTTTGTTTTATCAAATGTAAAGTTGCTTCTGGAGAAGCAGAAACCGATTCCTCTCAGCGTTTCTGGTGGGCGTTGGCTCCCGGCCGGCCGGCTCTGCTGCGGCTGTCCAAATCTTTGGATGGCTGTCTTTCTGCTGTGAAGCAGCGAGATCTGGTGTTGTGCGTCATCGTATCTGTGGACGAAGGCTGTGTTTGGCGACTGCCGAGCGAGGAGTTGGTGAACGTCATAGCCGAGTCTCGGTTTGCGGCTGGACAGCGGGATAGCTGTCTGCGCGGCTGCGGGCGTGCATGTTCGCTGATACGGGGTGCTGAGGAACAAGAGCTCATTGAGGAAGAAGTTTGGATCAGAACAGCTGTTGAGTACTTCTCTCATTTTTCTCCTCCTGTTTGGAGCTGGGCTGGATGAATCCATTTACTTTTTGAAAAGAAAACTGTCATTATCTTTGGAAGCGTAGTGCTGCCACCTCCTCACTTGGATAAAAAAATTAAATAGCAATAAATAAAATGGCAGGAAAATCCAGAGCTAAAAAACATGATATGCATGATCAAAGCCCGGATGATTTGGATGAGATAAAACGATCCCTTGATTTCATGAGTTCAGAACTAACAAAGGTGACAACACAACAAGAACTCTTGATGAAGCTGTTTGAAGAGATCAAGCAATTAAAAATAGAATCTAATTATAAAGACAAAAAAATCGCTGAACTTGAACAAAAAGTGGATTATCTTGAACAAGATGCTAGACTAGAAAATCTTGTAATAACTGGTCTGGAAATAAAAAATCGGAAATACACGAAAGTTGTCACAAATGAAGGAATAACTGAGGACTCAACACCACAGGAATTGACGTCATTAGAAGATCAGGTTGTAAATTTCTTGCAGGACAGGGACATTGAAATACATCATGAGGACATATCTATATGCCACACCCTGCCCAGAAAGACTGACAATTTCAAACCGGTGGTTGTGGTGAAGTTCATCAGCAGAAAAGCAAGAAATAAAGTGATCATGCAAGCAAAAAAATTACAGGGAACAAGAGTTTTCATAAATGAACATCTAACAAAGCGAAATGGAGTCATTGCATGGGAAGCACGATTATTAAAAAAGGCAAAAAAAAAAATTGTGTCAACATGGACAAGAAATGGAAAAATCTGGATCAAAGTAAAAGAAACATCACAACCTACAGTAATACGAGACTTGAAGGACTTGGACAATTTTAGATGAACATAAGAGAAGACAAACGAATATTTCTCACAAACATCCATAAAAAAATCGGTCTGATGAACAAACACACTGAATCAATATGATGAACGATGACTCAGAAACAAAAATCTATAGTGTTGAAGAGGTGATCGACGAAAATTTTTTCCCAGCTATAAAAGATAGTAAATACTATAATGAAAATCAATTTAATGATATAAACATAACAAATGGAAATCTTTCTAGTATTCATTTGAATTGCAGAAGTATCAATGCAAATATATCCAAATTAACAGATTACCTAAACAAATTAAATAAAACTTTTACAATTATAGCTTTATCAGAAACATGGTTAAATTACGTTAATATAGATAATGCATACATCGAAGGTGATGAATTATATCATATGAACAGAAAAACAAAAAGAGGTGGAGGAGTTGCTTTATTTATTAAAAATGAAATAAAATGTAAATTCATTAGTGAAATGTCGATGACTGTAGATAACATCATGGAAATGATATCAATAGTGATGGGGATTTTAAACCCCTGTTACCTTAATAAAAACCACACAAAGATAAACAAGAGAACAGTGTTAAATCAGACAAACAACTTTGCAAAGGGGAATGGCTTTTAATGTCTTTTGAAACTTAGTTTTGGTCTCAAATACATTGTCCTGCACAATTCCAAATTGTACTGGACATGACAAGCTATTTAAACAAGAAGCAGGTGGAGTTTGACAAGCTCTGACGTCTTACAGATAAAACAAACAAGTCATGGTTCTGATCAAACAAGAACATCTAATCCAAACATTTGTCAAGGCTAGAAGACTGTCTTTTCTGTATCAGAGAAAAAGCAAACAACATGTTTGTACTATCAAATATAAGTGTTTAAAGGGAACAGAGAATATTTGATATAAGTGAGCTGGGTTATAATTATTGGGTCAGAGTAATTAGTTTTAGATGATAAATATTGGACATCTCCATCAAATAGAAATAATAAATGAGAATGACAAAAACATTATAATAAGTTATGTTTACCGATCACCAGGATCCAATATAGACTTGTTTACGGAAATAATTATGGAGTCACTAGTAAAGAGCAGAAATAAAGGAGTTTTTTTGTGTGGTGACTTCAATATTGATCTGGGTAATAAGACCGATTCAAGTAACATAAGTACATTCATAAATTCAATGTATAGTATAAATTTATTTCCAACGATAACAAATCCAACACGAATAACAACATACAGTTCTACAATAATTGATAATGTATTTACTAATATAACTGATGCAAATATACTAAGTGGTATTTTGATGACTGATCTAAGTGATCATTTACCAGTTTTTACAATTTACAATAAAGAGGTTATAATTTCAAATAAAACTGCAGAGAAGAAAACAATAATAAATACATCAATTAAAGCATTAAATAGACTAAAAAAGGATTTAACAAAACAAAATTGGAGCGATGTCTATGTTGAAGATGTGAACAAAGCATATGATGAGTTTATGAACATTTTAAATGTGCTGTATAAGAAAAATTGTGTTAAAAAAACTTATGTAAAAAAGGTACTGTTGATCATCCATGGATGACAACAGGACTGAGAAACGCTTGCAAAAAAAAGAATTATTTGTACTCTTGTTTTTTGAAGCATAGAACTCCTGAGGCTGAAAACAAATACAAAAAGTACAAAAACAAACTGGTGGGAATCATAAGGAAACAAAAGAGGGATTATTACAGTGAACAACTAAACAAAACAAATGGTGAAATAAAATCAACATGGCGAGTTATAAATAATGTTCTGAATAAACACAAGAAAGGAACTAGTTTATCACGATGTTTTGTGAAAAGTGGTAAGGAAATATATGATAACAATGATAATAATAATAATAATAATAATGAATTCAATTTATAACGCACTTTTCATTAATAAAAATCTCAAAGTGCTACAAGGTGTAACAGAATTAAATGTCAACAAAACAAATAATAAAACAGTTAAAATCAATAACAGTATCAGCTAAGATCAAAAGTAGAATCATGAGGAGGTAGAGTATGCTCTATATTATCAATGAAATTGTAAATGAATTTAATGACTATTTTGTGAATGTGGGATCAAACCTGGCAAAAACAATACCAAAAGTTGATAAAAACGTGAGCTACTTACTTAATGATCATAAAAATACCATGTTTCTATATGAAACTGATAAGGAAGAAATAATGATGGTCACAAACAAATTTTCTGATAAAAGATCTAAGGATTGGTATGATATGGACATGTTGGTTGTAAAAGACATAATGTCTTCTGTCATTGAACCGTTCACGTACATATGTAATTTGTCTTTTTCAAGTGGTGTTTTTCCAGATAATATGAAGGTAGCAAAGGTTGTCCCTATTTTCAAGAATGGTGATAAGTCTATATTCAATAATTATAGACCAATTTCCTTATTACCACAATTTTCTAAAATTCTTGAAAAATTATTTGTGATTAGATTAGACAAATTTCTTGATGACTATAACATTTTAACTAACAGCCAATATGGTTTTAGATCTAAAAACTCTACTTCTATGGCTCTTATGGAATTGACAGAACAAATTTCCACTGCTGTTGATCAAAAGCAACACTGTGTGGGTTTATTTGTTGATCTAAAGAAAGCTTTTGATACAGTTGATCACACTATTCTCCTCGAGAAGTTAAATAAATATGGTATCAGAGGACTGACCTTGAAATGGTTATCTAGCTATTTGGAGGACAGAAGTCAATTTGTACAGATAGATAATACCAGATCAAAACTCAACAGAATCACATGTGGAGTCCCTCAGGGTTCTATACTGGGACCTAAGCTTTTTATTTTGTATATAAATGATTTGGTAAAAGTGTCTGGTATTCTAAGGTGTGTTCTTTTTGCTGATGATACCACCTTCTTTTATTTTGGTTATGATTTGAAACAAATGTTTGAGTTGTTAAAAGAGGAGATCTCAAAATTACAAACTTGGTTTAGTTTAAATAAGTTATCATTAAATTTAGATAAGACTAACTATATGTTATTTAGCAAAAATAAAACAGATACATTTTCTATCAAAATTGATGGTGTTGAACTAAGTAGAGTGGATGAGGTAAAGTTTTTGGGTGTAATTGTTGATGAGAGATTGTCGTGGAAACAGCATGTAAATTTTGTTAAAACTAAGTTATCTAAATCTATTGGCGTATTGTATAAACTAAAGGACTTGTTAAATGATAGGGCTCTTTATTTGCTATATAACTCAATTTTTGTTCCACATTTAATTTATTGTGTGGAGGTTTGGGGTAAAGCCTGTACAACTATAACAAATTCTATTTTTATTTTGCAGAAAAGAGCGGTTAGAATTATTGCTAGAAAGCCTTATCGTCATCCATCAAATGTATTATTTAAACAACTCAAATTATTGAAATTTTGTGAATTGGTAGATTATAATATTTTGTTAGTAATGCATAAGGCTCATAAGAATGTGCTACCCACAAATGTTCAAATGTTTTTCATAAAGAGAGAAAGCTGTTACAGTTTAAAAGGAACTGAAATGTTTGTTAAACCTAGATATAGGACTAGTTTGAAGGGACGTTTTATTTCGAATAAGGGAGTGGAATTGTGGAATGTTTTGGAAAAAGATGTTAAAGATGTAAACTCTGTGATGAAATTCAAAAAAAATTTATCAAGTCTAAATTGCTAGCAAAATACTAAAGCTTTAAGTAATGCATCCTAATCTATTTGTTGATTATTGAGTGTGTGTTACTAAATTGATCTGTTGTTTTTGGAAGTTAATTGTTTGAATCGCTTGTTTGTTAATTGATTGTTTTGGGTTTTTTTGGAAAAAAAGGGACAGACAAAATAAGAAAGTTTTCTTCTTTCTGCCACCTTTCATTTTATGTATTTTGATTTTGTTTTCTCATATTTATGAAATGGTTTTTTTCCATTATCTTTTATGTTTTTTTTTCTTAAATATGTAAAATGAATAAACTTTAATTAAAAAAAAATTAGGAGAGATATTAACACCCAAATATGTAATGTTACCTGATTGTAGTCTTTCATTGAGAGTTATTAAACATGCAATTTATTGGGAGAACTGTAGATTTTGTCCAATTTATAGAATAATCAGAAACTTTTGAGAACGAGTTTATTAATTTGATAACATTAGATATTGAATTTACTGAGTTCTCAAGAAAAAGTAAAACATCATCAGCATAAAGACTAATTTTATGTTCCAAGTTTCTACACTTTATGCCTTTTATATCAGCACTTTGCCTTATTGCTGCTGCTAAAGGTTCAATAAAAATAGCAAATAATGCTGGTGAAAGTGGGCAACCTTGCCTGGTTCCCCTTTGTAAACAGAAGCTTGAGGATATTTGATTATTTGTCCTTACGCACGCTGTTGGTGAGTTATATAATATTTTTAACCAGTTAATGAAGTAGTTCCCAAATCCAAATTTATTTAAGGTAGCAAATAAGAAATTCCAATTTACTCTATCGAATGCTTTTTCTGCATCTAAGGACAAAATAGCTGTTTCAATATTTTTAAAATACGAATACTCTATTATATTATATAATCTGCGAGTGTTTGTGTTCGAGTGTCTTCCTTTTATGAATCCGGTTTGGTCTGGATGTATAATAACAGGAGTTATCTTCTCTAATCTTTTAGATAAGACTTTACAAATTATTTTAACATCAACATTAATAAGAGAGATTGGGCGATAACTGGTAGGTAATACTGGGTCTTTGCCTGGTTTTAATAGGAGACTAATGTTGGCTGAATTCATATGTGTTGGTAGCCTGCCATTTTCTTCTGACTCAAGTAGCACTCTATAAAATAATGGTTCCAGTCTGTCCCAGAATATTTTATAGAATTCCACTGGGTATCCATCAGGACCTGGGGATTTCTTATTAGGCATGCTTTTAATTGCTTCATGGAGCTCATCTGATGTTAATGGTGAGTCTAGTTTTGATGATTGACTAATATCTAGATTTGGAAGTGTTACTCTCTCCAAGAATTCATTAATATCCACATTAGATGGATTTATTTGTGGAGTGTATAGAGTTTTATAGAAATCTTTAAAAACACTGTTTACTTTTCCTTCATCATGAATGATATTTCCATTTTTATCTTTAATACCATATATAGATGTTTTTTCTGTATTTAATTTGAGTTGATTAGCTAAAAAGTTCCCTGATTTGTTACCGTATTCAAAATTGTCTAATCTAAGTCTTTGTATCAAAAATTTGTTTTTCTTATCAATAAATTCATTTAGTTGTAATTTTAATTTGCGTAGCTTTTGCTGTGTTTCCTCTCCTTGTAAACCTTCTAATAATTTGATTGATTTCTCTAATTCCTCAATACGTTTATTTTCTTTTTTCTTTTTATTTGTTGAATAGGATATTATTTTACCTCTCATAACTGTTTTCCCAGCCTCCCAAAGTGTACATGCTGATGTTCCTGGCAAATCATTAAACTCTAAATATGATGCCCATTCTGTTTTAAAATATTGCAAAAATTCTTATTCTTGAAGCAGTGATGTATTGAATCTCCAATTTATATTTTTTCTAGTTTCTTTTTTATAATCTAAATTTAGATTAACTGGTGCATGATCGTTGACAGCAATAGGGTGTATCTTAGTGTCTGAAATGTTGGTCAGCAATGAATTGCTTACTATGAAATAATCTATACGAGAATATGAGTGTGCAAAGATCCGATCTCCGTGAAACAACGTCGACACACAGCTTTGGATTTGTTCACGTCTTTTAACAAGAAAGCCATAATGTTCCCAAACAGGAGACCACAACGAGAAGCTAGGCTACTATTGCTGCACATGCTGCAGGATAATAGCTCTGTGCTGAAACACGCTTAGGGATTTTTAGTTCCGTGGCGCATAATCTCTCGTTAATAAAATTTAAAGAGTGGAAAAAATGACCGAAACGATATGCAGGTGGACTGAGTGTGCAGTACCGAAACGGTTTGGTACACCCACGTGTACACACCACTATTTAACAGACTACTCGAGTAATCTACACATCGATTTTTCTGACATATATTGAGTTTTTCAATTTCACGCTGAGTATTCGTAGTGACATCATTACAAACTGGTGTTACACCATATTCTGTGACCACCATATATTGT